>JAUPTC010001105.1:0-29086 GCA_030762895.1 Sophora flavescens
GAACATTTATGGTGTAGTATGATCAAAGTATGTCGACCACCTAGTGGGATGAAGGCAGTTTGTGTAGTCAGTGCGAAGTTATTAGACTTGAGATTTTGTCAGCTTAGATTCTTTCTAATTGAATAGTCAAAAAATACTGTATGTGTCTTGCACACAACACAATTTACGTCAATCCTTATATCTAGCCTAACACAAGAACAACTTGAGACACTTACTCTCTTTCAAGTTTCCAACAATCATCAAGACCATATTTGAGTGTGACTTATAGTTTCTATCTGCCCATGCTTTCATGGATGCTATTACATGTTGTTTTGGGAAGTACTGCATTTATTGGTCAAGCCTTTCTATTCGGACCTGTAGTTGTAGTTGAGTTGGTTCTCCTCTTAACCAAACATTTTATTTAGGGTCTATGACTATGTGTACATTAACCTCAGATTTTCTTAACTGCTAAGCAATGAATGCTTTCTTTTCCTTTTTTCCACTTATTTTGCTCTTGCAAGATTTCATTACTTCTTTGAGTTCTTTCCTAGGTGCTTTTCCTAAACAATATGCTTAGCAAACGGTTTAAGGATTCTCCAGTTTCCAATTATGTTCTACCTTGCAGAATTATTTGTTCTTTTATATTCCATAATATTATTGAATAGAAAATTTAGCTATTTTATTACCAGATCAGTGATACATGTTAGCATTCATGCAGGGTGTTTGGGTCTGCTTCACATTCCCCAGCTTTTAGAGATAAATATTGCTACAAATTGGACAACAAAACTAGATCCTTAAGCTATTTCTGGTTTAATAGACCGTGCTTCTTCAGATGGATCAGAGACAGACTGGGAAGAACCACTCTTTGTTTCCATATAACTCAAAATTGCTACAACTTAATGGGTCTGATAGAGTTTATTATGCATTTCATTTATTGCAGACTGAGCCGTATGTTCCAGGTGTAGTTTCTGGCCCTGAACCTTTTTTTATATATATATAATAAACAACACTCAATTGCTAATATAGGACTGTGAAATGTCGTTTAAATTACTTTACTTTAGTAATTAAATCTCCTAGAAACATTTTAACTTTGTTGATTAAAGTATCGGACTGGAGAGCTTTGGATGTTGTGTTTGTTGTTATCAGTGTATTTATTAAGTTAGTTAGATGTTAAATACGCTAACCTAGAGTAGCTAGACAGTTAGCTTATCGACGGTTTAAGGTAGTTAGTCTTCTAGCTAAACCAATGTGTATAAATAGCATTTTGTAACTAACCAACTCCAGATGAATGAAATCAGTTACTCATTCACTCAATCAATTCTCTCATTTCTCTCACTAGTTCTTAGAGCAAACGTTTGAAGCTTGTGCTTGTGTTCAATTCCTTGCCTCTGCGACCCAATTGTAGGTCACCGTGTTCAATTTCATCCTGTTCTTGATTTCTACATGTTATCGAGCTGCGATTCATCGAGGCTACCGCTACATTCGTTGGTGCATTCATGGCAAAAGTTCGAGTTCTGATTCTTAGTTTCAATAGAGGTTCGAGAAATGTCATTGATGAATCTTGCTTCACCTTCTTTGTGTTCATCGTCTGAAAAATCCTTCAATTGTTCTTGTTTTCTCAGGTTGAAGCGAGAAAATTATCATCGTGGGGGCGATCATGGAGATGAGCTTGATCTCGAAGAATTAGATATGGTTTTTATGGTTGTTGTCTATACCATCGGCTTACCGATTCTATGTTCTCGGTGGAGAAGAGCCAATAACCTAGTTGTGCGACGGATGCATGGTGCTCGATTAATACGAGGCAATTGCAAAAGCATACTCCATGATCTTGTGTGGTAATGTGCGGAAGGAACTTCCCGAATCGAATTTTCTCCAGAAGGGGATCTCTTGCTTTTACGATATAAAAAGATTCAATAATCTCCACAAAGCAAGGTGGCTATGTAACCAATTTTTCAAAATTAAAGATTCTTTTGGGTTAAACTAAATAATTAGAGACTTTACCAAGTAAAGCATGTGAATTGTTCTTGTGATCTTTAGTTAATGCTGAAAAATATTAAAACTTCGGAGATGCGTGGAAGAACGTTCTGAGAGCGGTTAAATGAACCCTAGGAGCAGTAAAATCACAAATTATGTTATTGCCCCTTTTATCCACTTGCTGACGTAGGTTTTAATGTAAAGGCAACAAGAGTTACGGTTAATTTGTTTGAAATTGTTGGGCAAAGATGATTGGCAGGAGGAAAGGGGAATAGCTATAGCTATATCGTGGAAATGGTAGTGTTCCTGCCATGCTGGTAAGAACCAGGTGGTAGAGGCCCAGTGGGAAAAGGTCACATATTGCGGGCAAACAGTGACCATACTGTTGATACCTGCCGATAGATGTACGCTTCCTCCTAATTTCATTCTGGAATCACGAGGAATACTCTCAGCAACTGAAAGCCATGATGACAGAATGAAGAGATTGCAGGATGATCCAAAGAGATAATCGTGACTGATCGATTCACCCTCCTACTGAAGCAGTACCAAGGTTTGAAAGCTTCAGGCGCAATCTAGTAAATAGTTGCCTTCACCTCGCTAATCAAATTAGCACTATAATGTCATAACATCATTTGCACAATACTCTTCTCATGATTCAGTAAACTTTTTATTGTTTCCCTTGGCTCTTGATATGGGACAGCTGGTGGCAATGACCACGTTGCTATATCTTTCATTTTATTCAACCTTGCAAAATAAAGCCAATTAGGATAAAAACTCCTAATGGAAATGAAGTTCTTGCTTCTAATATTTTTGCATTGCATGATGTATTGCATATACCTCTATTTCATAACCCTTCTTTCTCACCAAATTGACTTCATCTTTACCCTATACACTTTTTTTGATTCCCATTCTTGTTGTATCTCGGGAGGAAACACTATTCAGACAGATGGGTATAACTGAGGTGCAAAATGGGCTACATATCTTGAAGATGCCTACTGTAAAAGTAGATTTTCTATTTTTGTGAACACAAATGCTATTGTTGTCCCAAGAGTCTAGCCATGGCATTTTCATTTGGCTCATGCTCGAATGATTGTATACAAACTATTCATTCTTTTGATCCTATAAGAATGAATAAAGAATACATTTTGATGTTTCACTTATGAAACAAAAGAAACTCCTTTTTCAAGTAGTTCAAAATCTGGTCAAACCTTTTGAATTGTTTCATAGATATATGATGACCATTTCCCATCATTTCTGTCATGGACATAGGTATTTTCTTAAGGATACTAGATGACTTTTCAAGATTCGCTTGAGAATTTTCTGAATGTAAGCAAAAGAGTAATCTCAGCCATTACAGAAACTTTTACAATGATCAAAAGATAATTAGTATAAAAATTAAAACCATAAGAAATAGACAATGGTCTTGAGTTCCTTAGTGAAGGACTACATGTCCAATGGAATAGTTAATCAAACTACTTGCTCCTATACCCCCCGATAAATGGGGGATAGTTGAGAGGAAGCAATCAACACATTCTAAATGTAGTACAGCTCTCATGTTAACAAAGTCACCTTCGAAGTCTATGGACATATGCCATTAGGCATCTTTCGTCCATATCAATCTTTGCCCACGCCTCATTAAAAACACTTCTTTCATAGAATAACCCATGGAATGTCCCGAGTCTTAACCACTTGAAGAGTCTTTGATTGTTTATCTTTTGGAAACATTCCTGTAAAGTTCTTCCACCAAACTTGATGAAAGAGCATGCAAGCAGTTCTGGCTATGAAAGTATAACGGAAGAAAGGTTATATCCCTTTTAAATATGCACAACGAGAGTTCGTTTGTTCCCGGAAATTGTCCTTTATTGTAGTCTCAAATCCATACTTCTGTTTCAAAATTCACCAACATCATCCACAGCCCTTCTACTCTCGTAACATTGGCCCTTAAAAGTCTGTAGAATGATACCTTGTTAATTAAACTGCAGGTCTCCCACACACATTCCTTCTCCACCAATTCACCGATTGACAGCCAACACGCACGTCACATTCCAGTATTCTCCGCTTTCACCCCCACTCACCACCACCTCAACCAATTTGAAAATCTACAGGCCGAGGCAGGCACCATATACCTTCGAGAATATCACTGCAATCTTGCAAGAAGTAGCACTACAATTCATGTACATCATCCTGGCTCGTATCCTATCCCTATTCGTCGTATTTGTCTTATGATTTTTTTCACCTTCTTACAAATCTGCTGTTCTTTCTGTTTCTTCTGAGTTGAGCCAACTAGGTTCTACTCAAGCTATCAAACAAGATTACTGGAACAAGCCATCCAGCTGAAGTTACAAGCCTTAGCACGCAACGTAGCTGGTTTTCTAACCGTCTTCCCCGGATAAGACACCAATCGGTGCACAATGGGTGTTCAAAATCAGCATAGGGAAGTATGAGCTAAACAGGAAATACTAGGCTCGCTTAGCGGGAAGTGGCTCACACCCAAAGCGACAGGATTTGACTACTTAGATAACGCCTTTTCTCCAGAATAAAATACCACAAGGAGACTGGGGCCTATCCTTATAAACATAAACGGGCGACTTTAAGCAACGTGATACATGAACAATGCATTTTTAAATGGTGATTTGACGAAAGATGTATAGCGACCGCCACCCGGCCTTCCTCCGCCGCTTCACCCAGCCAAGTCTCGCAGTTACAAAAGTCCTCTATGGACTTAAATGCTTGTAGGCAATGGCTTCATAAGTTATCCTCCTTTTTTATTGGATCCCATATCTACTTTCCAAAGTGACTACTCATTTTGTTAAGACCTACACACCATTCATCGCTCACAACCTTTTGGCCCATGTTGATGATGCCATTCTCACCTAAAACAACAATGCTACCAGATCACCCAAATCAAGGCTGCACTTGATGAGGGGGCTAAAATCAAGGGATTGGGTGACTTAAAATTTTTCCCAGGATCGAGGCTACAAAGCTGAATTACTATGAACGGGAGAGAAATATGCCCTTGACTCGATCTCAAATGCAGGCTTTCGAAGGTAAAACCAACATCTACGGATTGCAAACATCTGAGTCAAAACCAACAGCAGAGCTACTTGAAGTCATTGACGCCATAAGGTTTGCTGGTAGATCATTGCATTTAACTCACACCAGCTCTAAGAGGGTATTTGCTGGCTAACAATGACTTCAGCTTCATGGTTATTAATCACCGCTCATCACAATGTTACGACATTCCGTGTGTTTAGAGGCCTCTGGAGGCACTTGGCTCAAGCTGAGCATGTTCAGTAGTTCCACTCTCCAACTCAAGGCATAAAGTGACAAGTGATCGGGCAACCATCCGCACACCCTAAGAGGGTCAAATTCATAAGATTTTATATATACCTAACACTCATCACTAATATCTTGGAAATCAAAGTAAACAAAGTGAATACATCCAACATTCTCAGGGCAAACAGTATGTAGCCATGACAAACACCTACTGTGAGATGCAACAATGGTTCAACTTTTGCTGCAAGACCTCCAAGCTCCACACTCACTTTCCAGAAACTCGAGTATTGGGGACAACCAATCAGCCATGCACATAGCTACAACTTCGTCACATGAGAAATCCAAGATATTGAGCTTGATTGGCCATATTGTCGAGAGAAGTACCTGGACTGGATTTGTTACCTTCTGCTTTGCCTTCACTTCAACTTGTGAACACATTCACAAAGCCTCTCATTCCATACATTTTCAATCACAATCACATTCATTCCAAGCCGGGCCTCCAACTCGGGTGCCCTGCAATGGGCGGGGGGGCTGCTGTTGTTGTTGTTGTCAAGGTATTTATTAAGGAAGTTAGATGATTAAATAACTAACCTAGAGAGTAGCTTAGACAGTTAGAGGTGAAGGGGTCTTCAACAAATCCACAAAAATAGCATTTGCTGCACTAACCAACCCGATGAATGAAACTCATTTATTCATTCACTCAATCACTTTTCTCATTTCCCCCTGCTAGTTCTTCTCGATAAGCTTCAGTGAAAGGGGCTGCTTGTGTTCAATTCCTTTCGTCTAGACCATCTCCAGGTCACTAAGCTTAGTTTTTCATCCCTGTTCTTGATTTCTACATTTATCTTAAATAAATTAAATTAGTGAATGGCCTCAGCCAGTATAGTGACAGAAGTAGACCATCAGGTCAAGGAGGAAGCACTTATTGTTGAGAAAGTACTCACTCTTTAGCTAACCTCCCACCCCTCCCTCCTGTCTTAGAATTTCTTGCAGGACACGGTGAATGAAGAGAAAGCAAAAAAATTAGTAACAAAAGCTGCTATTAATTGTTCTGTCATTTCCTGTGATAGGTGAGACTGCTTCTTGTTGATTATGTTAGAAACCCCTAATCATAAGAACTTATTTTATATAATGTCATTTTCTCTGTTCAGTTTTTGGAAACAAATATTTTTTTTAATGTTTACATTTAATCATAAGTACAATGTTTTTTGCAAACCAAGTTTTGAGAAGCTATTTTGTTTTTACACATTTGGTGTTGTCTTTTATAGTGAGAAACAAAAAGGACCTGGTTAGGAGGGGCCTAGGTTCAAACCTTCATGCCACACAGCTGCACCTAAAAGAAACCAAATCCTTATTCAACAAGTATGCGTACAGGCTTAAATGACACATGTGACAACAGCTGTAGGTGTTAATGCAGAGAATGGTGAAACTTGTTTATCATCTGACAAAGCCATTTTTGGGTTTTCAGGTTCTGAGCAATGAAGTTGTACAGGAACTCAGGAGTCAATCTCGGCAGGTTTGTATTTAAGTATTTGTAAAACTCTGTATTTCATTGTTCTTAGATGTGTTTGGATTGTAAGATGGGTGAGTTAAAGTTGAGCAAGTTCTCTTTTACCTTCTCTCCTTGTGGGGAGGTTTTGTGTGGAAATGGAAGGTGAATTGGTTACTTTTACTTTATTCTTGAATGGTTAAATTGGTTTTATGCCGATAGGGTATTAGCTTTACATTTGTTTTTTCCATTTGAGATCTTGTATTTGCATCTGATCACAGAATTTTTCGTTTTCTTTTATTGCCTTTTGTGGTGCACGTCTTATTAAGATGACACTTCCTACATCTACATTGTAATTACAATTTGACTAATATGGACATGGCAATTTGCAGATGACAGAATGTTGTATCTAGATGGGACTCTGCCAGATGATTCTCACACACAACAAATGTTGTAGATGTGGATAATTGACACTATCAAAACCAATTTCATTGAATAATTGATAAAATTACCACAGACACAGAATGATGTTTAAATCTGCAGATCCCATGACGGATGCAGATGCAGATGCAGAATGCCTTATCCTAATTATAATCTGAGAATTTTTTCATACTTTCCATCATGGTCCTGTTAATTGTGAGTGGTGACTCGAGTTCAGCTGTGGTCTGACATAACTAGACGATAAGGACGAAAAATTAGTCTTGGGGTTATTTTGCTGTAATGTATTAAACTTTTAGATTGTGATGCATCATTTATTGTCCGTTTGCTTCTTAGAGGCTGAAATCTATGAGAAAGCATTATTTTGATGCCTGAATGGGCAAGTGCTTTCCAGACAAGTATTTGCCACATTGTGTACAGTTTGTCACACAAATCACTGAATATACTTGGTTGGCTTTGTTTTCTTTTGTTTTTTTTTTGATCAAAGGCTTTGTTTTCTTGTTAGTACCATTTCATCATATAAAAGAATTCGAGATAACTAGTAAATCAGATAGATATAAGAACATGAGATAATCTACTTGATAAAACTTAAATATCATCGAAGATTTAGTCACCAAAGCCTTACTTTAAAGGCTCACCCAGAGGGCCTTATAAGTCAGGCGGATTGCAATTAAAATATAAATAATTGTAATAGCATTAGGTTTCAAAGATATTTTTCATGAGGTCTCACCTGCAAGAGGTCCACATTATCTATTTGAAGTTGGTTTTAGGCGCTATATACAATTTTCAAATTCTACTATAAACTCAGGTCGAGATTGGTGCAACGAAAAAGGTTAGCCAAGATGGCAAAAGACATCGATCGGGCCTATCTCATCTGAACCCACTTAACCTTTCATCTCTGATCATCATCCATCGATCGTTGATCGTAATAACTGTGTTCCCTGCTCAACAAAAACAAGATCTTTCTCCCAAGCGCTTGAAAACCATCTAAGCACCGCTTCTTTCATGAAACTTTTAAAAATTCCAAATCACCAACCCCACGTATTTTTAAGAACCATGTGACTTCGAAGCTTCTTACCACAGTGGGACATGAGGTTAAACAAGAATAGAGCCTCAATTATGTCATTTAAAAACAAAGTTTTCTTAATTTTATTTTCTATATATCTTTTTTTCTATTTGAAATGAGGTAAACTAAATATTTTCAAAGGTTATAAAAAAGTGTACAATTAACGTAGGTAATGTCTTAGTGGACGGGTATCACAAGTTATGTAGGCTTTAGTTTCCATTATGCCTCAGGCACTGGGGGGTGAGCGGGGACAGCTTAGGGATCACAGTACTTGTCCCTACCCGGTCCTAAATATTGATCGGTTAAATTTTTGAACCCGAATCCGTCTTGGACCAAGGAACCCGCATATGGGTTGGTTAAAGACCGAGTCTACACGGATTTTGACCGTCAATTCAATTTAAATAGATTATTTGTAAAACAAAATTCCTCTCATGATAGAAAATTAAATTTTTTTATAAGACGAAATATCAAAGAGTCGCCACTAAAAGCCACTAACCGATTCAAAATTAAGTTACAAAATATCAACAAATAAACTGAAGTTGCCAGATGCTTCCTTGATGCCCATTTACCAAACAAGATATTAAAAACAAGATTCTTTCACGTCATAAAAACAAAAATGCTTCCTAAAAGTCACCAATTAAGCTAGTGAGACTTGAGATGTGAGAAAGTAGAAGCTAAGAATTTACTTCGCACTTTCTTAGTGACCGCAAGGAACATATATTTTTATGGAGAGATAAAAGAAGTTTATTATATGCAGATCTTGGCCACAACCCGATCGCCACCCATCAGTCCCAACCCGCGAACACGCTACCGGGCCAGCTGGGACGCGGTTCTTTCCCTTTCTTGTGGAAGTAGGGATCGATCTTGACCCGAACACCACGGTTGGGATATGTTCAGGGACCTGACCGGCTTGCACACCCTGACCCCAACCATCATTCTGGAATCCAAATCTAATTTAAACAGCCTCACAAAGCGTTTTCCAAAATTTCCTTTTAATAAAATTGTGGCTCTTTTGATTTTTTCCACGACAAATGTTTTTCCGTCTGTTGTCCCTGTCACGATCTCCGTCTCAACACATAAATGATCCACGAGCGGGTAATTGTTTATTCTGAAGGTCATCGATCTATTTGATGATGCCGTAAGAGGCAATCATCATAGTGTCAGCAACAAACCACTAAAGGAAATATAAAAGGTCATGGTTACTCAAAACAATTCATGGCCATGCCACTGGAAAACTAGCCATCCAACAGATTATGGTATACCTTGTATAGTATAATAGTCTGTTCTATAATTTAATAATACTACAATTTACTTATCACCAAAATCCTTTCATAAATAATAATGTAGTATCAAACGAAATATGGATTTAACGAAAGATGCGGTAATCTCGTCAGATATTGTGTGTTTGTTCACAAGTATGGAATTAATGTAACAATAATAAATTCAGTAAATACCGCAAAGACTTTCTTATATCGCTGGGAGATAAGCTGCAATGTAGATATTTGACAAAAGAGAAAACATCGGGCTTTTAACAAAAGATACTTAGAAGTTGCATAACTTTCTCAAAAGCACACTTAAAGACAAGAATAAAAGTAATTTAAAGGGCAATTTGTAAAAGCAAGATATTAAATGACTATTCAATCTAATAAAATAACAGAACTTAAATGCACATACCCAAAGTAACACATCACAAGTAAAGAGCATGAAAGGAAGACTTCAGTAAAGAAAGACATATAAAGAAATTAAAAATTAAAAGATAAAGAGCGAATAAAGTAATTTGAGGACAATGTTCAATTGAAGAAAATGAAAATGATGGAGGAAATACTTGAATATAAACTTCAATCCACATACGATCGGTATACATGCAGTGACATCAGATCGCGCAACTCCCTTATTACATCGATTAACAATATTTACAAGCAAAGGAAAATAACTACCTAAAGATAATACTCTCATCCTCGATTTCAAGCACCGCACGACAGTTTCAAGGTGTTCAAATTCAAACTATTTGACAAGCAAACTTAACTAGTCATTTCTTTTGAACCGCCAACTTGCTTGTTGTCCACGTGTCAGTTGTTTGACTAGCTTATCTTGCCGATGCTTTGTCACCTTCAGAAATATCAGCTATTTACACTTTCTTTGCACGCTTGGACACCTCGTTATCACTTTGTCAAGCCGGGTTGTTAATTTACCTTTTTCATTACTGAATTTTACAGCTTGTAGATGCTGAAGAGGTCCGGCACTGTACTTAATAATACGTCCTTCGTTGCTTTTGATCATTGTCTGCCTCGATGATACCAACTCTGTCAATTTTCCAAACCGGCTAATTACACTGACTTCCTTTATGGTAGGTTATCTGACACCTTCCTCTCTTCAATCTTCACATCCTTATTTAATTATTTCTCACAAGAATTTGAAATTCTTCTATTAACATGCCCCCAAATTTTGTATTTTGGTCGCTTTGCCCGAAGACAGTTAAAATTTGAATTTGAATTGCTAACAAATCATCTTAATTTTTGGGTTCATCCTCACTAACCTGTTTTAATTTCATCCCTACTGTTCAGGATAATCATAACGCGCAGTGCTCTGAATTCAACAAAATTTTCATTCTTCTTTAAATTACTATCACACAAGATTGACTTTCTTCTCTTTATCTTTCCTTCTTCCCTAGCAAAACCTTTTCTAGAGAAAAAATCTTTCTTCTTCCTCGCGAAAACCCTTTCGTCGAAAATCCTTTTCTTCTTCCTCACTATTCACTTATGGCCACATCTTCCGTGATGCCGACCTCGCACTACGCCGCCGTTTCCCCTAGGGCAGGGTTCAAGACCCACTTGAGGAATCTGAATTATGGCAAGAATCCAAGGATTTACCCTATTCCTGATTCTTTCCGTTGCTTCAAGTCCTCCCGCTGCATTCTTGGGTCCTTTCGAAAGGTAAAAATGAAATTTCCGAGGGCTTTATGTCCCTTCCTTCGCAATTCAAATGAAGCCATTTTATCCTCTTTCACTCCATCTCTATCCATATCTTTAAAAAGCAACAGGATTTCTATCCTCTCACCTGACTCGATGCTCACGTTGGGTTTGACCGAGTTCAAAGAAAACGCAAATGTCGGGACAGAAGCCGAATCTTTGAGTTCATTCAACTTTTCGGCCACGTTAAGCTAGTAGGATCTCTTTTTCTTTAACAGGAGCATCATTTTTTTGGAATAGGAAAACAACAACTTTTCACTTTCCATGGATGACGGGTCCGACTTACTTGACATGTTTGCCATTACGCCTTCGCCCGTATGGCCCCACCATGCATTCTCATGTAGAAATAGGAAATCAAATTGATGCCTATGTGCCAAAGTGCTCTTTTCTAAGTACATAGCATATTTTAGAGGAGGAGCTCACGATCCTGGACAGATACGAGCACATAGCCTTTTTGTTTCTTTTTGGCTACGTGCTTATGTCTTTTGAGTAAATCGCTTCTTTTGATTGCTTCGTATATTCTCTTGCCAATCTTTTTGTCGATCTGGAGAGTAGCATTGGGACAATGTGTTTTAGCCAATCTTTATGAAGATGAGGCAAGAATAGTTGATACCGCAGTGTCAAACAAAAGAAACCTATATGAGAGGGACTTTTCCTTTCCACCGAGTTAAAAGTCTTGGGAGCTAACACTTCTCAGACAATGTGCCCCAGATTTGCTCATGACACTTATGGTTCATCTCTTATGTGGGTCCGCTTGTAGTTCTTTGTTAAGAGATGAAACCACAACTTCAAGTTTTACTTCAAAATCTTTCATTCGCCATCTACCTCAAAGATCAACTTTCCTTTTAATTGGACCGAAATACTATCAGACTGCTTGAAACCAAGCACCATTACTTAATCCAATAAACCATTTGACCAAATTTTTCCGCACTTTTTTTTTGTAGATGGTCCTACTTCAAAACCGATAGACCCATTTCTCCCCATTTGGCCTACCCACTAGCACCTTCACTTCGCCAAGCTATCCTCAGGCCTTATTCGTCGATCCTGACGAGAATTTTATTGGTGCCAAAGCCCCATCATATGAGCATATTGTCGTCACAGTGATGAGGACAAAGTTCGGACTTTCTTACAACCTAATCTATTTTTTTGTCTCACTGTAAATTTAAAATCTTTCACTTGACTGGGTGAATACTACTCCCACCACCATATAGTTTAAAGACTTGCCTGAGTTGTATTGAAGACACCGTGGCAATTAGTGATGATGATTCTCTCACAGAACAAGATCCCGAAACTAAAACTCGAGGTGAACTTCAAAATAAATTCAAGCCTTGAAATTTTTTTTTTTTTTTTTTTTTATAAAAATCAAGTGAACCTCGGCACCATTTTGATATGGTTCGCCATGTTCAATAATGTTTTAGCCAAGCCAAAAGGAAGCATGATAATAAGGAATCAGTATTTCCAGTATAGAGTATTCCCAATATGACCAAGAATTTTGACGCTTGAAGGCCCTTTCCTAAGCCCGCCTATTCCTTGTGCCCTTTGGTTTACCATTCACCCGTGACGTCAAAGGAGGTAACTTTTGATTTTTGGACACAGTGAGTGCTTACGCGTGACCCTTTGAAAACCAACCAATTACTCGCCGGCTTCGGTTTCTTCAACTCCGATGACGACTTTGGATTCCATTAGAGAATTCTAACTCGTAATTCAGGTATTCATTTGTCTAATAACTTATTTTTCCTTTTTCCTTTCTACCTGACAATCAACTATTTACGCTATTGACAATATTCCTGACAAGCTTCTCCCGGTAAGCTCAGGTTGATGTACAGCCGGCAGAAGCTCCTAAGATGACGCACGAAGATGAACCCGTAACCCTTCGTGGTCAAATCACAAAAAGAGCTCACGAGCCAAATAAGCTTCTGCTCATCCTGGACAAAAGGATCCAAAAAAAGAAAAGAGAAAACAACCTTCCCACCTTTTCTCCAAGAAATCAAAATCCACCAAGAGTCTTTTCACCTTGGCAAATGGGTCGATGCCGCCAAAGTCTCTACTAGCTCCAAAGTCCAAGATGTTACGACTAGTCCTCTCCCCCAACACTCGCCTCTAACCATCCAAGGTAACGCTTGGTTAATCATTGCTACATCTTTTGTTCACATGCTCTATTCTGACAATGATGTCGACTATTCCGACTACCAGAGGCAAGATGTCGACTGATGTCTTCTAGATTCTAATATGGTATTTCCAATGACCTTTGATTTTCTTTTTATACATGTATATATCTTCTATCTATCTTTTCATGTCAGAAAATCTCCTCAGCTGATTTATCTGATGACCATTCGTGAGATTCTCACAATCGAGCCAAGAATGTATTCATCGTGAGCGCATGCCACAGTAAATCAGAGGTATTCTGTAGAGTAGGAGTTTGACAGTGATCTTCAGGTTCTCGAATCTCATCCGAAATGCCTCAGCTCTCACCATCCCGACTTCAATCACCCAATTCCCAATAACAGAGAAACCAGTAGGAATCGCACAGATTGAAACTCTCATGAAGAGATTGACACATGGGAGGCCCGCCGCGAAACAACTCCCCGTCATTCCTTTCTCCACCTGCCATTACACTCCTACTAGAAGTCTCCCTTCCAAACCGCCACATCAACACGGATTAATATATGCTGTTAAGAAAGGTGTAACAGTCATCCCCTTCTCTTGACTTTCTATGACCAACATTACTCCAGCAGATTTCTAGTCATCACCCCATGCTGATCTCTGCCTTATAATAACTTTTGATGAACTTTTATCTGATATCGTGATTTAAAAAGAATCTCCTGACTTATCAAGGAAATCACTCCTCTTCATTCTTAATCTTCCCTATCGAAAGCAGACCTTTTATCTCTATTCAACATTTTGGGAACTGCTTCCTCCAAGAGTTAGAAAGGATGACTTTTGTCATTCTTCCTACAAGATAAGAAAACTACAGATGATCTCTTAGTTCATTTCACGATCTTTGAATCCTCTAAAACAAAAAGAACTTGATCTTATCTCCATCGGACTCAAACTAAAGAGAGAATCTGGATTATCGAAAGAACCTAAGGAAGTTGAATTGACTCTGATCAAAACAGGCAAGTTTGACAAAGCGCTAGAAAAGAGCAAGGATAAAGTCAGTTATTGACAATGAATCCGTCCCGTAAAGTTCGTAGTAGCAGAACTTCGTATGCTGAACCCAAACATGAAGTTTCACTGCCAGAAACTAACCTTCCTCGGATCAATTATCTTCTATTTAGGCCAAACTACAATTGCAACTTGTCCTGTCAACCTCTAACCGGTCATTTTTTTGAAATATTGATTAATAACAAATGTTTTTCTAACGCTTATTTATTATTTGATTTGATCGCATGTCTCAACCAACTTTGAACTCATGATTTATCAACTCACCATAAATATGATAATCCTAGACTGGAAACCAAACCACAAAAAATGTCTTTCAAATCAGCTATAAATAACGGAGATCTATAAATCCACGCCATTTCAACAGTATAACCTTTCACATAACATGCTTTTCCAAAAAGGTCTCCACCATTCTTCTTCCCTTCACGGAATCTCACCTTATTCATCTTAAAGTTCCAAAACCAAAGGTTACGTCCTAATGGTCATATCCTGAAGGTCAATAACCAATGTAAAAACATGTAGTGAAGGTCAGAACACGTCGTAACATCTGAGCTTCTCACCTCACCGACATCCCGGGGAAAAGTCGATTCGGGATACAAGACCTAGGTACTCTTAGTCTCCATCATCTCATCCTGAAGGTACGGTTTTTCAATGTCATCTTTACTACACCATAGCAACAACAACCTTCTAAGTGGAATGATGGTGAGATCTGCCGTGCTCATCCCCTTCTAGATGCATCTTCGACAAATGAGGCAATCAAACCTCATCAAATGGAATTAAGTCCCAACAAATTGAGATATACCTCTACATTGTTGAAGGAAAATAAAATGTTACCGACATTCGTTTGTACTCTACGGGATTAGATTAACTTTAATCGACTAAACTTTGATTTCTACTAGTAAATGACAATATTATTTGTATTGCCGCTTAGTGAATATGCTTATTTTCTCACTTTGTTAACTATTACTTCCAACATTGTTTTGATATTCTTCAAGTACTTGCCATTAACTGACTTGATTATCGAGCCAATATTAATACTGACAAGCGCATAGGCATTTAAAATACTTTTTATCAATTCTAAATAGTCCTTCCCATTTAGGTGACCATTTTCCATATTCTCACAACTTTTATCCAGGGCAATATGACTTTCCACACTAGATCATCTACCTTAAATGCTTTGAACTTAACCTGCTATCATAAAATCTTGCAATTCTTTTCTTTTTACCAATCAAATTTTTCAACGCAATCAATCTTTCATCACTTAACTCATCCACCTGCCTAGCATTGCATTCCAATACCGTTAGTAGCAGTCATTTTGCCTTTGAATGCGAGTTGGATGGAGATTGATTTCAACAGTAGTACATGATCGTGCTCATAAGTTAGCCGACATGGCGAGGTTCATGTCGACTGCCTGGGTGAATTTCTATATGCCCATAATATTTGATCAAGGGCATATGCCAACTTAGGTTGTCGGCCCACATGCTTTTAATAAGATTAATAATGATCTTATTTACGGGCGCTAACTTGGCCATTTGTTGCGGCATAATATGGTAGATGGAGCATTTTTATATGCCTAGAACTAGCATATTCCACAACTTTCTTGCCGACAAACATCACTTTTGATCTCGGTCGAGTCCGGGGTATGCCAAACCGACGATGATGTGATTTTCAATGAAATCACCACGCCTTGTTACGCGGATCGCTTTGAGGCAAATTGCTTCTACCCATTTGGTAAAATAATTAACTCCAACTAAATGAACTCGATGTCCTTGACGAAGAGTGATGTATCTCGCCACCAACCGAGAGCCCATCCTCTAAATGGACAAGGCTTGACAATAGAACGTAACCGCCGCAAACGCTTTGTATACGGCCATGTTCTGACATTGTTCACAAGACTTGGCAAAAAAATACACTTAACCATAGCTACAATAATACAAACTTCTTCGTAGAACCCATTTCATTTTATCACTCCGCCCGATGGGCTCCACATATGCTCTCATGGACTCGACAGAGCCAAATAAGCATCTTGCTCACTCAGCACTGTGTAGAGTCCCGTCAACATATCTTCAGATAAAATTCTCCTGTATTCTGTAATTCAATGCTTTATACTTTATTTTTCTATCTACATTCTCGACTTCTGGATTTTCTAAATATTCGATTATTGCAACTCACTATTAGGTAGAATTACATCATTAACTAAAATATCTCTTTTTCTAATGGATACAACAATTCTCTCGATTTCCATTAGTGTTGACAAAGTCTTTTGAGATATTTTATATCCCGAGGCTATCTCGAGCCAACTCATTAGCCTCTTGATTTAAATTTCTAGGAATATATTCAACAATTACATCATCGAATTTTTTCATCAACTTGCTAGCTACGATACAATACTTTGTCAAATTGTAGCTGACACAACTTGTATTCCGAGTAAGTTGTTTGATGACTAATCGAGAATCCCCAAAAATATGCACATTTCGTGCTTTTATCTCTCAAAATTTCCAATCCGACAATCAAAGCTTCGTATTCAGCTTCATTGTTGGAACATGGATACTTAAGTTCAAACATGAACTTAGTAGGAGTTCCTTGTGGAGTCACGATTAAAACTCCTACTCCAATACCTCCTTGATGCCTTGATCCGTCAAAATAGAGTTTCCAAGGTTGTAAATTGACAACATTTACTTCCCGCACATCCAATTCCCGGATGTTCTACCAAAAAATCAGCCACTGCTCTCATCCTTTGACAAACTTTAGCTTGCACGTATTGTAAAGAATAACCCGATAAAGCAATGGTCCATTTACCAATACGTCCATTAAGGACCGGTTTTGACAACATATACTTTATCACATCAGCTTTGGAAATAACTAATACATGACATGGCATCATATAATATTTAAGTTTTGTACAAGAAAAATATAATGCTAGACATAACTTCTCTATTGCACTATATCTTCTTTCAAGATCATTTAGGACTCTACTTAAATAATACACAAACCCTTTCAACATTGTCATCATCATCCTGGGCTAATAAACACCCTATAGTGTCCTCGGATGCCGAGTGTACAACTTCAACGGTCGACGAGGCACTGCAGGCATCATGACCGGTGGATTGACTAGATACTTTGCTTGATCTCGGTCAAAAGTTCTTGGTGACAAAGCTCCCATATGAAGCTTTGTTCCGATTTCAACTTGACCAATGGTGCAAATACCTTTGTCCTCCCTTTATGAGTTAGATATGAATCTTCTAGAAAGTTAACCTTCCCAAAAAGGATTGTAGTTCTTTCTTATTTGTCGATGCCGAGGCTTCCATGACTGCTTTGGCTTTATTCTTGTCTACCTCAATCCCTTTTTGTGGACCAAGAATCCTAGGAATTTGGCAGTCGACACTCCAAGCTACACTTCTCTGGGTTCATTTTGAGGTTATGCTTTCTCATTCTCTCAAATCCTTGCTTCAAATGCTCCAAATGGTCATCTTTGGTTTTGGACTTAACGACCACATCATCAATATATACTTCTACAAATTCTTCCAATAACATCATGGAAAATTGTATTCATTGCTCTCGTTGATAGGTGACCCCGCATTCTTTTAAACCGAAAAGGCATGACAATCCATTCATACGCCCCAATTGCTCCTGGACATTTGAAGGCAGTCTTTGACACATCTTTCTTCGCTATAAAGATTTGATTATACCGCATGGCCATCCATACAACTTAAAAATCTCATTTCCTCGATCTCCGAGTCGACAAGCATGTTTCGCTATTGGCATCGGATATTCATCTTTAGGGGTAGCCATATTTAAATTTCTCAAGTCTATGCATACCTCATTTTGCCATTATTTTTAATAACGGAGACTACATTAGAGAGCCAATCGAGATACCGGTTATTGTTCGAATGAATCTTGCTTTGGCGTCTTTGTACTTCCTCCTTGATTTTATGTACCACTTATGGAGCAAACCTTCTACTTGCTTAATAAGCACAATCCTCCCTAAGTGGCGATCGTGTTCAACAAGATCCCCGCTTAAAACCAAGCATTTCATCGTAGTCCCATGCAAAGCAATCTTTTTTACTCGCTATTAGTCCGAGCATTTCTTGTTTATAATCCTCTCGGCAGTAAAAGACCGACAAAAATGGACCTTTTCTTTTCTTACGTCCCAAATTTATCTCTTCTAGAGGATCCTACTTCCACGTTTTGCTTGGCCTGCCTTTTTTCAAAACCCAAAGGGCAGTCATCAATTATACAATCCGTCAACACACTCTCTGAGTGTGTACTTCTCTGTCGACAGATAAGCCGACAATCTTCTCAAGTGGGTTTCAAGGCTCATTGTCGGATTCTCGACCGAGTCTTATACGGCCTGCCTTTATCTTAACTCCAAATTGGCGAGAAGGCTTGCTTCCAAGGTGTCCTTGTCAATGACCCCTTCATTGGGATTATAGGCCTGACATTTGGAGAATACACCCGGAAGTCAACATGTGATTGCTGCGCATAGCAAGCACCGTCATCTGCCTCCACAATCTCTACTTGATCCTTTCATTCCATAAAATCACCTTTTGATGCACCTTGACTAACCGCATCCTACAATGTGAATCCAATCCCCGCCAAGCAAAATGTTGTAGCTTGACTTAGCCGGAATTATTACAACAGTGTCATCCTTTCCATGATGCCAACTTGTATGTTCAATAAAGTGACACCATCGACGGAGAAGTTTTGCCATCAAGTCGTGACAACCATATCTCATCGAATTAGATCTCGATCGTCCTTTCCTAATTTTTTGAACATCGCTTCTGGCATCGGTTTACGCAGTAGCTCCTCCGTCCACTAAGACCCTGTCAGTAGGTCTTCCATCTATTATGGCCTTCACATGTAAAGGCCTTAAATGTTTTTTCTGCTCATCGGTGGGCTTCTCCAACTGAGCTACGTTGTCAAATACGGTAACTAAATTCTCCTGAACACACATCCAGCAATCACCTGGGTCTCCTGTATTATTGACATCATCCTCGCCGTCAGGAGACATTAATCTCAAGATACCCTCAGATTCTACCGGAATGAATGAAATCAATCCTATCTTCATTCTCATCCCGGGCTCTAATATCACTTCATTGTCCGATCCTCATCCAAGAATGCACTCAACTCGTTTCTACCTGATTTATTTTTAAATCACTCGTCATCCGACTCGACCTATCCGGACGGAGGTGGCTGGCAACCCTCGCGCCCGCTTGTCTAGTGCCTCTATGATGTCGGCCCCCAATCCTCATTTCGTCAGTCCGTGTCCATGGCTCCGTTGATGTTCATATCATCATTCGGATCATTCAGTGCTTCAATGACAGCATCGAATGACAATTCCTCTTTGGTTAAATCGCATTCAGGCTTGAACATTGTCAGTTGTTGTTTTTCTATTCTAGCCTCAACCTTTTTCTCGAGTCCTGCAACCTTCTCCACTTTGTCACCCGACAGCCATTTGCCGATGGGCTTTATCTGGGTGAGGATGCTTGGCCGAAACCTTCTTTCTTTTCTATGAAAACCTGGGATGTTTATTTTGCCTGGTTTGATTCTCACGGTCTCTTCACATCGCTTTTGGGGGTGGTTCACTATTACGCTCTTCATCTTGGTATCTCCTCTCTTGTCAACTTTGTTATCAGAGTAACCAAGCAACAAAGATTAGGGAAGGCATCTCTTTTAAGATGACACCTTCTTGTCTGGCAAGCTTCTTTTTTTTTCCGAGGCTCTGAGCCTTCTCGCAACCTCCTCTTTTGGCTCTTTGAGATAGCCAATTGATTCGAGGTCCCGTGGACTTAGGCCCCGCCATTTGAGCATTCCCGAGCCAATTGGCCCCTTCTTGCAATTTTCATTCCAAAGGGTGGGCCACGATATCATCAACTTGTTTTTCCGGTCCATATGCCATTTGTCACTCGGATATCGTGTCATGGCTGAATTCTTCACCCATTTGATCCACCATTACGTTAGATGGGGGTGTCTCGGTCTGGGAGGATTAAACTGCCATCGACAAAGTTACTATTGCACAATCCTCTCGATTGGCTCTTTAAGCCAACCTCCGAATGGTGTTGTCCCGGTCTTGCCGGTACACGTGTTGTTGACGGCTATTGGATGCAACACTTCTATGTATACTTCTTGGAGCCAGCATGGCTATTTGAGTGTGAAAACCTGCCTTGGTTTACCATCATCGTGAGGCTCACCGCCCGTGGATGATACGGTGGTGGTTTCTTCCCCGCCTTCTTGGCGGCTACTTCATCATAAAACGCTTCACATCTTGGGCAAACTTTAATTATGCCTCGCATTTCTTCCATGCCATGTAGTTGACAAGTGGTTCTCCCCGGCTTGGATAAATATCGAATGGATCTCGACAAAACCATTTGGATATTCTATCCGGCCGTGATGTTGACCATGCCTACTCCCATAGGGACTTGGCGGTCACGCCTTGTTAGCATCGGGACCAAAGGGTTACTACTGTCAATCTTCATTTCTGGTTTCTTGTCTGAAAACTTCAATCTTCCGTCCGTCAAACCTTTTTGAATGATATCCTCAAATGCATACAATCGTTTGTCACATGACCAAAAAGTATTATGATACTTACAAATATTTCGATCTTTAATCTCATGGGCTTTCAAAAGCCTATGATCATCCCGAAAATTTTAATTGCTTATCTTTAAGTAATATGTCAAATATTTGATCGGCCTTGGTCACATCAAATGTATACACTTTCTTATTAATAAAAGGGATTCTTTCTTTTGGCCCTTGCAGGCTTCAAAGCTTGGCATATATAAGGTGGACCATTTTTTAGTTCGACATAATCTACCTCCATACTCCTCGGAATCATTACTCTCTTCGCCGGATTCATTGCATCCGACAAAGTTAATCCTTTCTCTCTTAATGAATCTCTTTTGCTTGAAAACCTTTTCAGCTTTCAATTGTTCAATTTGACGGACCTTATCCCCTAACTGGGCAAGATCTATCAGATGTTGGTCACCCCTGAAGAATTGGTCATGAAAACTTCTTTCTAATTGATTCCAAGAGTGGATAGAATTAGGCCTTAGGGTTGAAAACCAAGAAAAAGCATTCTTAGTTAACGAACTAGGAAGAACTTCATTTTTAATCCCTCCTTAAAGCCAAATCTCCCAACTCGATGGTATATCGGGCAATATGCTCGATCATTCGACTCTCCACTTTCTCCTGAGAATTTTGATAACTTGGGTATTTTATATCCTCTAGGCATTTCTGCCTGTTGGACCCAATCAGGAAATGTCGATGCAAAAAATGGTTGATTGGCATAACCTATGTTAAAGCTAAACCTATTTAATGCTTGCTCGACAACTTGATTGACGTTTTGATTTAGAACGCTTTGTGAAATGCTCCAAAAGCACCTTGGTTTATAACCAAATCTTCGCCTTCCTCTCTGGTCGTAGAATATGTACATTTCATCGTCTCCAAGGAATCCGACGATGGGGCCCTTAGCCGTCATCTTGTTCAAATCCATCAAGTTGTATAACTTGTGGTTCAACTCGTGGTTGATTATTCCTGTTGACATTGGTATTGAGATTTCTACTAGTATTTTTGGTTTTCACGTGGGTTACAACACCCAAGGCTTTATTTAACCCACGTATCTCATTTGTCAACGCCTAAACATGCATTGTTTGTGCTTTCCATTAATGGCGTAATTACTGTACTCATTTGTTGAGTAAATGTATTTACCATGTCATGGTTACTAGAATCAATCATTGTCCGGACATTGGCTAATGTAGCCTCCGACGAGACCAACAATACTTTGTGGGAGTTGTCTCAATGGGGATATATGTGGCCTTTCTACTCCATGTTTTGTTGAGAATGGGTAATTAACATTGACCCCGTTATCCCATTCGGATGATCGGGAATTTGCCCCCCAGTCGATGGTCCTACCCCCCCGGGATGTAGGGCAGCCATCGTCATTCCATTTGGATATGGTATATATGCAAATGGAGTATTTGGATTGACGCTTTGTTGACCCATAAGGCATCCCATACAAAGGTTGTGAGAGAGGCTGTAGTCCCTCTTGGGTTTGAATTCACAACACTTCGTGACGACAATCCAAAGTAGTTAATGTATTTACTTGTTGTAAAGCGGGAAGTTGGTGACGGGAGTGTTCCTTGACCAACTTCATCAAATCTATTGACCACTTGGGCGTAAGAAACGCCTCTTCTGCACCCTAGACCATTAGTGCCATTTACCTCCTGCATTAGTAGCATTAGCCCCGTTAGGTGGGAATATTGTCAACCGGTGCAATAGCATCCTTTGTTGACACTGGCGGCGTTAGTGTCTACTACGCCTGCATCACTTGCATCGCTCATATTTACAGTAGTTCGGGAAATAGATGATGTTTGAACCACCTTTCCGCTCCTAAACGCATACAAATAAATTTGTATGTCAAATTCGTGACACATTCATGCAGTTACTCTAAACTCGTCCCCATCAGGCGTGCCAATTTGTTAACGCTGGCTTTTGGTTGGTGTCCAAAATCCTTTGGTTACAAATAATAATTAGAGATCAAACGAGTGTGGGACGAACGAGTTATGCGGTAATCTCGTCAGGATATGTGTGTTTGTCTGCCAAGTATGAATTTGACAAATTAGTCAAATCTAGTAAATACTGGCAAAGACTTGGTGTTGCGATAGAAGTGTAAATGTATTTCTGATTTGAAGAGAAAACATCAGTTTCTTAAACAAAAGATACTTTGTAGTTGCATAACTTTCTGAAAAGCAATAATTTAAAGACAGGAATAAAAGTATTTAAAAGGGCAATTTGTAAAAAGCGTGATTAAATGATTATTGAATGCAATAAAATAACAGAACTTAAATAAAGAGCACGAAAGTAATACTAAAAGTAAAGAGCATGAAAGGAATACTGAAAGTAAAGAAAGACATATAAAGAAATTAAAAATCAGTATTAAAGAGCGAATAAAGTACTGGATAATAATGTTGAATTGAATTGAAAATGAAAAGGATGGAGGAAATACTTGAGTATAATCCTTCAATCTGCTGTGTGATTGAGATATGTAGGATATTGTATCAAGTAACCTCCTCTATTACATCGTGATTAACAGTATTTATAAGCAAATAAAATAACTACCTAAAGATAACTTCCTATCCTTAAGATTGCCACCTGTATGGCAGTTTTGCTATGTTCAAATTCAAACTATTTGACAAGCAAACTTCTCTAACTGCTCATTTCTTTGAACCGCTTTGTGCCAACTTGCTTGTTGTCCACGGTTTGGTTGTTTGACGGCTTATCTTGCTGATGCTTTGTCAGCCTTGAAGACTTAGCCATTTCCACACTTTTGTACGTTTGACAATTCTTGTTATCACTTTGTCAAAAGCTGGGTTGTTAATTTACCTTTTTCTGTCATTACTTCGATTTCTCCGTCCAGTCGCCTAAATATATTCATCGGAAATTTTACTCTTGACGAATGTGTCCCTTGTTTTGCTTTCTTGGCCTTGTCTTGTCTCGACATACCAACTCTTGTCGTTTTCCAAACCGTCATCTGCTGAATTCGACTCTCCTTTATGGTGGTTATCTCGACAATTCTTCCTTCAATTCTTCGTCATCCTGTCGGAATTATTTTGTCAAGAATTTGAAATTCTATTAACAGTTCAAAATTCTATTAACATTCCACAGAGAATCCATTGTAATCCATTGTATATCATATGGTGTTCTTGATTATATATATATATATATATATATATATATATATATATATATATATATATATAGCATGAGTCATTCTTTTTTTTTCATATTTAAGGTTGCATAGTTTTAAACAAAAAAATTTAATCAATTATTTTAAGATCTCATAAAAAGCTTTTCAAAATTGTTATGTACCAAATTAAAATATATAAATATCTGTAGAGGTCATATTTTTATTTTATTTTACTATCCATTTGGGCTAGATACAAATCTAATGATCATAAAAGGTTATTATTTTCAGGATTTAATTGATATACAATGTTATTAGAGTAAATATATTTTACATTATCAACAAATCATAAATTGTCACATCATTAAAAATGTTTGACCTAATCATAACCACCTTAAAAGTTACATATAGAATAATTTGTGATTGATTAACAATGTAAAAAATCTAAATGAACCATATATAAAAATTAAAATATTCATTTAACTTAAATAACCGCTAATAAAGTGAATAAAAACTACAATTATAAATGGGCCGACAAAACTCTTTGGCCCGAGTCGAGCCCATATAGTTAAGAATATTAAAACCTTGAATGAATGACTTTATAAAGACTATCACATACATACATACAGTGTCTTTTATGGTGCACCACTCACATAACATTCTCTTAGCCAATTATTTTGCCATCTGACTTTTCAACCCATATTATACCATTATCCCAGTCAAACACATACTGTACATCATACCATTCACTTTCGAATTTGTTAATATCCAAATACATTGGTTATTGGTTAATTTTAACAAATTAAAACAGTATACCCTAATACCCGACTCATTTGTCCCATTCGACATCATATTCTACCTGAGCTACGGCGCTACATTGAAACCCAAGTACCTTCAGCTCGGGGTCGTCGTTCATGTTGACCTCCAGATCGCGTTCAGGTTGAAGGTGGTGTTTTACTGGAGTGGTTGTTCATCCTTCACGGATCCAACATCTAAATCCCCAAATCCTCTAGTACCTTTTTGTATGAACGATTTCGCCAAAAATCCCCAATTGCGTACTGGTATAATCTACATTTTCGACTGTAGATGTGGATTGTGTAATGTCTAAATTCCGGGATCACAAACATTCGGACACAGGACTCCCCCCTAGAACATCTAAAGTAGAGCACCTCTGGGACAAAACAATATACCATTTGTACGTTATATGGATCACCCAAGATGGTGACAGTAGGCCAAACGTGCTGTGAATCTGTCTCTGAAAAACCCTCTTGAGGGCTCAATTTCTTCTGAATAATTATCTTCTCCTAGATCTTGCACTTGAGTTATTCAGTTATAAGTTGTTAGTTTATTATCTACTAGGCCTCCTTTTGGACCAATTTCTTATATATCTCAGGTTTTCAACTGACGCCTACCCAATATACCATGAATGACCACATATGGCTTCGTCACCTACGTTTCTTACTCACAACTAGTCCGTGGTGGTGCAACCGTATAGGTTCGACAAGACAATTTCTTTTCACCAAATAATTGTAAACCCTAAAGATTATTATTTTTTTTTTATATAACCCTAAAGAAAAATTAAAACACCAAGTTTAATATTATGATGGAAATATAACTCTCATATAAAAACCAAGATTTTTTTTACGTATTTTGATGGAAATATTCTACTAATATACCCTCATATAAATGTATTTCCATGGCAAAATACTAAACATGTACAAGTTTGACTAAAACTCAGTTTGATAAGTCTTCCTGTTACTTATACACATGGCAAAACTATTGGTAGACAACAAGACACCTGGGTGGTGCACCACTGCTTCACTATGGAGGATGGTGCCCTGTAGACGTCTCCCAAACATTATGTTACATCTTTTGATTTTACTTCATTGTAATTTCTTTTACCTCTTTTAAATTTTAAATTGGGTACATTTAGAAATCAACACAAATTTTAAATCATGTTACCTATTCAGAATTTCGATATGTTCCAAATTCAAAAAAAAAAAATTTAATACATTTACTTTTATTGTTATTCCCCATTGGACTGGATACAAATATAATGATCATAAAAAAATAATTCTTTTATGTGAATATCTGTTAATAAAGTGGATAAAACTTATGAATTGTAAATGGGTCGAGCCCATTGGGTCTAGAATTAAAAAATACGCTACCCATTGGGTCAAGACTTACAAATAACGCTACATTAATTAATGCCTTTATAAAGACAAAGATAACAGAGGCACAAGCACAACATCTTTGTTTGTATTCGTTGACGGCGTTGCTTCAGGTCTCATAGGTTATTGCAATTTGATCATTCAAGAATCTTCTATCTCGATCAGTTGGATTATAATTAGCTCTCTGAACCCTAGGGTTCGTGATGTGGACACTAAAAACTAAACAGTTCGTATGCATCCGTGAGATGTTTCTTCTATTCACAATCTAAATTCGGATGGTATGTTTGAGAGTTATGACCCTAAATTGATGAGTTCTTAATTTCATAATTTGAAATTCGACGATACTTTTAAGCCTATGACCTAACTTTGTGTTCTTTATTCCATGATTTTGGATTGGGATAGAATCCTAAATGAGACTCCATTTTCACTGGCAATAAGACCCTGAATTCGGTGGCAAGATCGATTCTTTATTTCACGATATAATTTCGGATGGAACCCTAAATAAGACCCTGAATTCGATGGTCGGATACTTTGGATGAAACCTTATAAAAGACCCTAATTTTGACTGCAAGATGGATTCTTTTATTCATTCATGATATTATTTTTGGATGGACCCCTAAATAAATACCTTGATAGGCCTTAAATGCAATTGCAATATACATTCTTGATTCAGAATCTCAGATTGTAAAATTGGGATATTTGCTCGAGTCGTATGCCCCTAAATGCAATTGCAATATGAATATCTTTATTCATAACGTAATGTGGATGTTATGCATTTTACCACGGTGATCCCAATTTCAAGTTCAATATGAATTCTTGATTCATAACATATAAGTTTGGGATGAGAATGTTGACCCTTGATGACCCTAAGTTCAACTGTAGTATGAATCTTTTATTTATACCAGGAAGAAGGTATTTTAGGCCTATATGACCCTAAATGCAACTGTAATATTGGTTCTTTATTTATAATGTAAGTTCGGGATGCTATGCTTGATGAATTGCAGTGATATTTTGAAGTATGCTGAATTGGGAGAAGAGGGAGTGGGGTACTTTTGGTGTATGCAAATATTCTGCTGGGATAGAGGAAGAGATAGAGAAATGTTAGGGTTTTGGGGTACTACCCTTGAGAGGGAAAGAACCTTAGATGAAGAGATGGATACTTTCAAAAAGCTGCTTGTGCTGTTCTTGATATGCACAATAGAGATTAAAACACTCTAAGGTATCATTCTACTCTTTCAACTTCGATGCATGTTTTCTCATTATTAATATGGTACTTTATGTTGTTATTAGGTTTGTTCAGGAACCTTGTGTACTGTTCCTACCGAGATCCGACTTGCTGGAACCTAGCCGTAGAACGTCAAACCAATAGTGAAGACCAAGGTTGTTTTAGATTATAGCATGAAAGAATATTGGATTCTGGTCCTACGTATCTCAAAGGGAATCAAAGCTAACGTAGTTCTCTGTTCAACCCTCGGTCCTATGGTGATCTCAATCCCTTAATCTTGTATATGATGAATACCAGTGAGCAAGCACTCTTTCGTAGTCTCTTGGCTTGGCTAGTTCCTCAAATACGCTTAAGGGAGATTCAACTAGGTTAGCAAAAGTGTCCCCCTCTTAGGGTTCTCACTCCTTTTATAGTTGAGTCATCTAATCCTCTTTCTTAGGATCAGGTCTATCTCTTTTTATCTCTTATCTCTTAAGCCAACTTGATCTCCTTATTTGATAAGGTCTATCTCTTATACTGAGATCAATTTGTTAGATAGGCTTAGATAAGTGTTATCTCTTAGTCCTACCATTTCCTATCCTTGGTAGATCGGATCTCCAAGCTCGGTGACCGAGCTTGCCACATAAGCCAGTACACAAGCTCCCCCAAGCTTTGAGCTCGGAAGAGCGTAAAAGCTTTCAGGATAGAAACTGAGCATAGCTTTAATGTTGCCGAGCTTTACACCTCGAAAATATTCTTAATCATTTCCCTTTGATTATTTGGGTTTGGTGGTCGAGCTTTATTTCTCGGCCAATACTTTAGTTTGGTAGGCTCGGTGGGCGATTTTAACATCTCGACCAGTTGATAAGCCTCTAGCTTATCTAGTTTTACAGCTAGAAAGGAAAAGATTCTGATGCAAATTGAGCGATTTAACCTCGCTAAACACCCAAATTTGGCTTCTTTTGCCCCTAAGCAAGGTTTTGAGTCTCTGAAGTAGTTTTTAGGATATTTTGGTTAATTTTCTTATCAAAATAAAGCATTTAATGCTACCTTTAATTCCAGGTTAAAAGTGAAGCTCGAGGAAGCTAGGAAAAATGAAGAAAACAAGTAAAAAGGTAAAATTGGCCATTCACCTCGTGAACAGAAGCTCGTCTCGTGAGCCAGAGGAGCAGATTAAGCAGGAGCAGGCAGTCTCGCGAGCATTGTCTCGCCTCGAGAAACATCCAAATTTGAACTGGTGCCAACTTAAGATTCGCCTCGCGTATCCCTGCTCGCCCCACGAGCGCGTGCAGATCCCAAATATTATAAATAGCTTGTTTTAGGTTAGAGGAAGGCAGTTTTTGATTGTCAGTTGTAATCCTAGTTTGCTTGGAGCTGTGTAGTGTGTTTTAAGTCAGTTCCTTGAAGGATGAATGCTTTCATTACTTTGTTCATTGTTTTCGTCTCTATGAGGAAATAATCCTATTTTTCTAAGGGAACGATGAAGCCACCTTTGATGGCATAGTTTAACCAAGTAATATTTTCTTATACCCTTGTCTCTTTTCTTATTTCTTAATTCTGTTTTGTTTACGTTAATCATGTGGCCAGTGGTTAACTAGTCCAGTGCGTTGAGGCTGGAAAGCGATTCGTGCTTAGGACTCGAATTAAGAATATCGTTTGAATATTGCTAGGAATAGAAT
>JAUPTC010001106.1:0-29064 GCA_030762895.1 Sophora flavescens
TAGGGTTTTGTGTCTAAATTAGGGTTTTGCGTCAAAATTTCTGGTTTGGCTCAAAATTAGGGTTTAGGGTTTGAATTAGGGCTCTGGGTCAAATTTAGGGTTTTGGGTCAACATTAGGGTTTAGGGTTTGAATTTGGGTTTTGAGTTAAAAATAGGGTTTTGGGTCAAAAATAGGGTTAGAATTAGGGTTTTGCGTTAAAATTAGGGTTTTGGGTCGAAAATAGGGTTCTTGGTCAAATTTATGGTTTAGGGTAAAAAATAGGGTTCGAATTAGGGTTTTGGGTCTAACTTACGGTTTTGGGGTTAGAATTAGGGTTTTGGGTCAAAATTAGGGCTTTGGGTTATTTTGGGTCAAAATTACGGTTTTGGGTCCAAATTAGGGTTTTGGGTCCAAATTTGGGTTTTGGGTCAAAAATAAGGTGTCGACTTTTGAGTTAAAACATGGGTTTTGGGACAAAAATAGGGTTAGAACTAGGGGTTTTGGGTCTAAATTGGGGTTTTGGGTCAAAATTAGGGTTCTAAGTTAAATTTAGGGTTTTGAATTAAAATTAAGGTTCTTGGTTATTTTTAGGGTTTTGGGACAAAAATAGTGTTAGAATTAGGATTTTGGTTCACATTTAGGGTTTAGGGTTGAAATTAGGGTTTAAGCTTTGAATTAGGGTTTTGATTAAAAATAGGGTTTTGTGTCTAAATTAAGGTTTCGGGTCAGAATTAGGGTCTTGGGTCAAAACTAGGGCTCTGGGTTATAATTTGGGTTTTGGGTCAAAATTAGGGTTTGAAATAGGGTTTTGGGTCAAAATTCGGGTTTTGGGTCAAATTTAGGGTTATGGGTCAACATTTGGGTTTAGGGTTTGAATTTGGCTTTTGAGTTAAAAATAGGGTTTTGGGCCAAAAATAGGGTTAGAATTAAGCTTTTCGTTAAAATTAGGGTTTAGGGTCAAAAAGAGGTTTCTGGGTCAAATTTAGGGTCCTGGGTCAAAAATAAGGTTCGTATTAGGGTTTTGGGTGTAAATTAGGGTTTTGGGTCTAAATTAGGGCTTTGGGTTATTTTGGATCAAAATGTCGGTTTTGGGACAAAATTAGGGGTTTGGGTCAAAATAAGGGTTTGGGTTTCAATTAGGGTTTTGAGTAAAGAGTGGGTTTTGGGACAAAAATAGGGTTAGAATTAGGGTTTTGGGTCTAAATTAGGGTTGGGTAAATTGGGTTTGGTCAATAAGTGGGTTTTGAGTTAAAAAGGGTTTTGGGACAAAAATAGGGTTAGAATTAGGGTTTTGTGTCTAAATTAGGTTTTGGGTCTAAATTAGGGTCTTGGGTCAATTTAGGATTTTGGGTTAAAAGTAGGGTTGTTAAATTTAGGGTTTAGGGTCAAAATTTGGGTTTTGGGTTGAATTAGGGTTTTGAGTTAAAATTAGGGTTTGGGACAAAATAGGTTTAGGTTAAATTAGGGTTTTGGGTTTGAATTAGGGTTTTGGGTTAAAATTAGGGTTTTGTTAAATTAGGGTTTGGTCAAAATTAGGGTTTTGGGTTAAAATTAGGGTTTTGGGTCAAAATTAGGGTTTTGGGTCAAAATTAGGGTTTTGGGTATAGGTCAAATTTGGGTTTTGGGTTAAAATTAGGGTTTGGGTCAAAATTAGGGTTTTGGGTTTAAATTAGGTTTTGGGTCAAAATTAGGGTTTTGGTCAAATTAGGGTTTTGGGTCAAAATTGGGTTAGAATTAGGGTTTTGGGTCAAAATTAGGGTTTGGTCATGGGTTTTGGGTTAAATTAGGGTTTTGGGTTAAATTAGGTTTTGGGTAATTAGGTTTTGGTTAATTTAGGGTTTTAGTCAAATTAGGGTTTTGGGTTCAATTAGGGTTTTGGGTCAAAAAATTAATTAGGGTTTTGGTTCAAATAGGGTTTAGAAATTAGGGGTAAAATTAGGGTTTTGGGTCAAATTAGGGTTTTGGGTCAAATTAGGTTTTGGGTTAAAATTAGGTTTTGTCAAAATTAGGGTTTTGGGTCAAAATTAGGGTTTGGGTCAAAATTAGGGTTTTGGGTTAAATTAGGGTTTTGGGTAAAAATTAGGGTTTGGGTCAAAATTAGGGTTTAGGGTTTGTATTTTGGTTTTGAGTTATTAATAGGGTTTTGGTTCAAAAATAGGGTTAGAATTAGGGTTTTGCGTTAAAATTAGGGTTTTGGGTCGAAAATAGGGTTCTTGGTCAAATTTAGGGTTTAGGGTAAAAAATAGGGTTCGAATTAGGGTTTTGGATCAGAATTAGGGTTTTGGGTCTAAATTAGGGTTTTGGGGTCAAAATTAGGGTTTTGGGGTCATAATTAGGGTTTTGGTTATTTTGGGTCAAAATTACGGTTTTGGGTCCAAATTCGGGTTTTGGGTCTAAATTATGGTTTAGGGTCCAAATTTGGGTTTGGGGTCAAAAATAAGGTGTCGGCTATTGTGTTAAAAAATGGGTTTGGGACAAAAATAGGGTTAGAATTAGGGTTTTTGGGTCTAAATTAGGTTTTGGGTCTAAATTGGGGTTTTGGGTCAAAATTAGGGCTCTGGGTTCTAGGTTAAATTTAGGGTTTTGAATTAAAATTAGGGTTCTTGGTTAAATTTAGGGTTTTGGGACAAAAATAGGGTTAGAATTAGGGTTTTGGTTCAAATTTAGGGTTTAGGGTTAAAATTAGGGTTTAAGCTTTGAATTAGGGTTTTTGGTTAAAAATAGGGTTTTGTGTCTAAATTAGGGTTTCGGGTCAGAATTAGGGTTTTGGGTCAAAATTTCGGTTTTGGGTCAAAATTAGGGTTTGAAATAGGGTTTTGGGTCAAAATTCGGGTTCTGGGTCAAATTTAGGGTTCTGGGTCAACATTAGGGTTTAGGGTTTGAATTTGGCTTTTGAGTTAAAAATAGGGTTTTGGGTCAAAAATAGGGTTAGAATTAAGCTTTTGCGTTAAAATTAGGGTTTATGGTCAAAAATATGGTTCTGGGTCAAATTTTTGGTCTTGGGTCAAAAATAAGGTTTGTATTAGGGTTTTTGGTGTAAATTAGGGTTTTGGGTCTAAATTAGGGCTTTGGATTATTTTGGGTGAAAGTGTCGGTTTTGGGTCAAAATTAGGGTTGAGGGTTTCAATTAGGGTTTTGAGTAAAGAATTGGGTTTTAGGACAAAAATAGGGTTAGAATTAGGGTTTTAGGTCAAATTAGGTTTTGGGTAAAAATTTGGGTTTTGGGTCAAAATTAAGGTTTAGGGGTTTTGAGTTTAAATAAGGGTTTTGGGACAAAAATAGCGTTAGAATTAGGGTTTTTGGGTCTAAATTGGGGTTTTGGGTCTAAATTAGGGTCTTGGGTCAAAATTTACGATTTTGGTTAAAATTAGGGTTGGGTTAAATTTAGGGTTTTGGGTCAAAATTTGGGTTTTGGGTTGAATTAGGGTTTTGAGTTAAATATAGGGTTTTGGGACTAAATTAGGGTTTAGGGTTAAAATTAGGGTTTTGGGTTTAAAATTAGGGTTTGGGTCAAAATTAGGGTTTAGGTTAAATTTAGGTTTTGGTCAAAATTAGGGCTCTGGGTTATTATTTGGGTTGTGGGTCAAAATTTGGATTTTGGGTCAAAATTAGGGTTTAGGGTTTGTATTAGGGTTTTGGGTTAAAATTAGGGTTTTGGGTCAAAAATAGGGTTAAATTTAGGGTTTTGGTCAACATTAGGGTTTAGGAGTCAAAATTAGGGTTTGGGTCAAATTTAGGGTTTTGGGTAAAAAGGTGTTAGGGTTTTGGTCAAAATTAGGGTTTGGGTTAAAATTAGGGTTTTGGGTCAAAAATTAGGGTTAGAATTAGGGTTTTGGGTCAAAATTAGGGTTTTGGGTCAAAAAAGGTTTGGGTTTTGGGTTAGAATTAGGGTTTGGGTCAAATTATTAGGGTTTTGGGTCAAAATTTAGGGTTTTGGGTCAATTTAGGGTTTTGGGACAAAATTAGGGTTAGAATTAGGGTTTTGGTTCAAAATTTAGGGTTTTGGGTCAAAATTAGGGTTTGGGTCAAAATTAGGGTTTTGGGTTTGAATTAGGGTTTTGGGTTAAATTTAGGGTTTTGGTTAAATTAGGGTTTTGGGTTAAAATTAGGGTTTCGGGTCAAAATTAGGTTTTTGGGTCAAAATTAGGGTTTTGGGTCAAAATTTAGGGTTGAGTCAAAATTAGGGTTTGGTTTTGTCAAATTTAGGGTTTTGAGTTAAAATTAGGGTGGGGTTTAGGTTAAATTAGGGTTTTGGTAAAATTAGGGTTTTGGGTCAAAAATAGGGTTTTTGGTCAAATTTAGGGTTTAGGTTAAAATTAGGGTTTTGGGTTTAAAATTAGGGTTTTGGGTCAAAATTAGGGTTTTGGGGTCAAATTAGGGTTTTGGGTTAAAATTAGGGCTTTGGGTTATTTTGGGTCAAAATTAGGGTTTTGGTCAAAATTAGGGTTTTGGGTTTTTAGAATTAGGGTTTAGGGTCAAATTTAGGGTTTGGGTCAAAAATAAATTTGGGGTTTTGAGTTAAAAATAGGTTTTGGGACAAAAATAGGGACAGAATTAGGGTTTTGGGTCAAAATTAGGTTTTGGGTCAAATTAGGTTTTGGGGTTTAGGGTTCAAATTAGGGTTTAGGGTTCAGGAAATTTAGGGTTTTGGATTAAAATTAGGTTTTGGTTAAATTTAGGGTTTTGGGACAAAAATAGGGTTAGAATTAGGGTTTTGGTTCAAATTTTGGTTTTAGGGTTAAAATTAGTGTTTAAGCTTATAATTTGGGTTTTTGTTTAAAATTAGGGTTTTGTGTCTAAATTAGGGTTTTGGGTGAATTAGGGTTTTGGGTCAAAATTAGGGTTTGGGTTATAATTTGGGTTTTGGGTCAAAATTAGGGTTTGAAATAGGGTTTTGGTCAAAATTTAGGGTTTTGGGTCAAATTTAGGGTTTCGGTCAAATTTGGGTTTAGGGTTTAAATTTGGTTTTGAGTTAAAAATAGGGTTTTGGGTCAAAAATAGGGTTAAATTAAGGTTTTCGTAAAATTAGGGTTTAGGGTCAAAATTAGGTTTGGTCAAATTTAGGTCTTGGGTCAAAAATAGGGTTCGAATTAGGGTTTTGGGTGTAAATTAGGGTTTTGGGTCTAAATTAGGGCTTTGGGTTATTTTTTGGGTCAAAATTTCGGTTTTAGGTCAAAATTAGGGTTTTGGGTCAAATTAGGGTTTGGGTTTAAATTAGGGTTTTGAGAAAAGGGTTTTGGGACAAAAATAGGGTTAGAATTAGGGTTTTGGGTCAGAATTAGGGTTTTTGGTAAAAATTGGGGTTTTGGGTCAAATTTAGGGTGTCTAGGGTTTTGAGTTAAATTTAGGGTTTTGGTTAAAATTAGGGTTTGGGTTAAATTTAGGGTTTTGTTTCAAAATTAGGTTTTTGGTCTAAATTAGGGTTTTGGGTCAAAATTTAGGGTTTTGGAATAGGTTATTATAATTTAGGGTTTTGGGTAAAATTAGGGTTTTGGGTCAAAATTAGGGTTTGAGTTAAAATTAGGGTTTTGGTTCAATTAGGGTTTAGGGTTAAATTAGGGTTTTGGTCAAAATTAGGGTTTTGGGTCAAAATTAGGGTTTTGGGTCAAAATTAGGGTTTGGGTTATAATTTGGGTTTTGGTCAAAATTTAGGGTTTTGGGTCAAAATTAGGGTTTGGGTTTGAATTAGGGTTTTGGTTAAAATTAGGGTTTTTGGGTTAAAATTAGGGTTTGAGTCAAATTTAGGGTTTTGGGTCAAAATTAGGGTTTGGGTTAAATTAGGGTTTGAAAAAGGTTAGAATTAGGGTTTTGGGTCTAAATTGGGTTTAGGGTCAAAATTAGGGTTTTGGGTTAAAATTAGGGTTTTTGGTTAAATTTAGGGTTTTGGGTTAAATTAGGGTTTTGGGTCAAATTAGGGTTTTGGATTAAAATTAGGGTTTGGTTAGAATTAGGGTTTTGGGTAAAAATAGGGTTTTGGTCAAAATTAGGGTTTAGGTAATTAGGGTTTTGGGTCAAAATTAGGGTTCTGTGTTAAAATTAGGGTTTTGGTCAAAATTTACGGTTTTGGGTCAAAATTAGGGTTTGGTTGAATTTTTGGGTAAAATTAGGGTTTTGGGTCAAATTTAGGGTTTGGGTCAAATTAGGGTTTAGGATTAGAATTAGGGTTTGGGTCAAAATTAGGGTTTTGGGTTAGAATTAGGGTTTTGGGTCAAAATTAGGGTTTTGGTTCAAATTAGGGTTTTGGTCAAATTAGGGTTTTGGGTAAAAATTAGGGTTTGGGTCAAAATTAGGGTTCTGGTTAAATTTAGGGTTTAGGTCAAAATTTATGGTTTTGGATTAAAATTAGGGTTTTGGTTAAATTTGGTTTTGCGACAAAAATAGGGTTAGAATTAGGGTTTTGGTTCAAATTTAGGGTTTAGGATCAAAATTAGGGTTTGAGGTTTGAATTAGGGTTTTGGGTTAAAAATAGGGTTTGGTTAAATTAGGGTTTTGGTGAAAATTAGGGTTTTGGGTCAAAATTGGTTTAGGTTAAATTTGGGTTTTGGGTCAAAATTTAGGGTTTTGGGTTAAAATTAGGGTTTTGGTTATTTAGGTTAAAAATTCGGGTTTTGGGTCAAATTTAGGGTTTTGGGTCAAAATTAGGGTTTAGGATCTAAATTTGGGTTTTGGGTCAAAATTACGGTTTTAAGTCTAAATTAGGGTTTTGGGTTAAAAATTAGGGTTTTGGGTCAAAATTATGGTTAGAATTAGGGTTTTGGGTCAAATTAGGGTTTTGGGTTAAAATTAGGGTTTTGGGTTAAATTTAGGGTTTAGAGTCAAAATTTAGGGGTTTGGGTTAAATTTAGGGTTTGGGTTAAATTTAGGGTTTTGGGACAAAATTAGGGTTTGGGTGAATTAGGGTTTAGGTTAATTTAGGGTTTTGGGTATTAGGGTTTAGGGTTAAAATTTAGGGTTTAGGATTTGAATTAGGGTTTTGGGTTTAAAATAGGGTTTTGTCTAAATTAGGGTTTGGGGTCAAATTATGGTTTTGGGTAATAATCAGGACTTTGGGTTATAATTTGGGTTTTGGGTCAAAATTTAGGGTTTGGGTCAGAATTAGGGTTTAGGGTTAAATTCGGGTTTTGGGTCAAATTTAGGGTTTTGGGTCAACATTAGGGTTTAGGGTTTAGGGTTGGAAATTGGGTTGGGTGTGGTTGGAATTAGGGTTTTGGGTCAAAATTAGGGTTAAATTAGGGTTTTGCGTTAAAATTAGGGTTTTGGGTTAAAAATAGGGTTTGGGTCAAATTTAGGGTTTTGGGTCAAAAATAAAATTAGGGTTTTGGCTCTGAATTAGGGTTAATGGTTAAAATTAGGGTTTTGGGTCAGAATTAGGGTTTTGGGTCAATATTAGGGTTTGGGTAAATTATTTTTGGGTCAAAATTTAGGGTTTGAAATCCAAATTAGGGTTTAGGGTTTGAATTAGGGTGTTGAGTTAAAATTAGGGTTTGGGACAAAAATAGGGTTAGAATTAGGGTTTTGGGTCTAAATTAGGGTTTTGGGTTAAATTAGGGTTTTGGGTTAAATTTAGGGTTTGGGTAAATAGGGTTTTGGGTTAAAATTAGGGTTTTGGGTCAAAATTAGGGTTTAGGTTGAATTAGGGTTTTGGTTCAAAATTAGGGCTTTGGGTTCTAATTAGGGTTTTAGGTCAAATTTGGGTTTTGGGTCAAAATTAGGGTTTGGGTTCGAATTAGGGTTTTGGGTTAAAATTAGGGTTTTGGGTCAAAATTTAGGGTTTTGGGTCAAATTTGGGTTTGGGTAACATTAGGGTTTAGGGTTTGAATTAGGGTTTTGGGTTAAAAATAGGTTTTGGGCCAAATTTAGGGTTTTGGGTTCAAATTAGGGTTTTGGGTCAAATTAGGGTTTTGGGTTAAATTAGGGTTTTGGTGTCAGAATTAGGGTTTTGGGACAAAATTAGGTTTAGGGTTTTAATTTGGGTTTTGGGTCAAAATTTCTGTTTTGGGTCAAAATTAGGGTTTGAATTAGGGTTTTGGGTTAAAATTAGGGTTTTGGGTCAAAATTAGGGTTCTGGTTCAAATTTAGTGTTCTGGGTCAACATTAGGGTTTTGGGTTTGAATTGGGTTTTGAGTTAAAATTAGGGTTTTGGGTCAAAATTAGGGTTGAATTAGGGTTTTGGTTAAAATTAGGGTTTTAGGGTCAAAAATAGGGTTTTGGGTTAAAATTAGGGTTTTGGCTTTGAATTAGGGTTTGGGTCAAAATTAGGGGTTTTGGGGTTATAATTTGGGTTTGGGGTCAAATTGGGGTTTTGGGTCAAAAATTAGGGTTTTGGGTCAAAATTCGGGTTTTGGGTCAACATTAGGGTTTGGGTCAAAATTAGGGTTAGAATTAAGGGTTTTTGCGTTAGAATTAGGTTTTAGGTCAAAAATAGGGTTTTGGGTCAAATTTAGGGTTTGGGTAATTAGGGTTTTGGAACAAAATAGGGTTTTGGGTCAAAATTAGGGTTTTAGGGTGAATTAGGGTTTTGGGTCAAAATTAGGGTTTTTTGGGTCAAAATTTAGGGTTTGGGTCTGAATTAGGGTTTTGGGTAAAATTAGGGTTTTGGGTTAAAATTAGGGTTAAAATTAGGGTTTCAGGTAAAAATTAGGGTTTTGGCTCAAAAATAGGGTTTTGGGTCAAAATTAGGGTTTTGGGTTCAGGTCAAAATTTAGGGGTTTGGATTAAAATTAGGGTTCTGGGTTAAATTTAGAGTTTTGGGACAAAAATAGGGTTAGAATTAGGGTTTTGGGTCAAATTTTGGGTTTTGGGTCAAAATTAGGGTTTCAGGTTTGAATTAGGGTTTTGGGTTAAAATATAGGGGGTCAAAATTAGGGTTTGGGTCAAATTAGGGTTTTGGGATAATTAGGGTTTTGGGAAATTAGGTTTTGGGTAAAATTAGGGTTTTGGTCAAATTAGGGTTTAGAAGTTTGAATTAGGTTTTGAGTTAAAATAGGGTTTTGGGTCAAAAATAGGGTTAGAATTAGGGTTTTGGGTCAAATTAGGGTTTTGGGTTAAAATTGGGTTGTGTTAAATTTTGGGTTAAATAGGTTGAATTAGGGTTTTGGAAAAATTAGGGTTTTGGGTTTAAATTAGGGTTTTGGGAATTAGGTTTTGGGTAAATTTAGGGTTTTGGGTAATTTAGGGTTTAGGGTTTCAATTAGGATTTTGGTAGAATTGGGTTTTGGGAAAAGGGAAATTAGGGTTTTGGGTCAAATTTGGGTTTTGGGTCAAAATTAGGGTTTTGAGTTAATGGGTTTTGGGTCAAAATTAGGGAATTGTTTTGTGTCAAAATTAGGTGTTGGGTCAAAATTAGGGTCTTGGGTATTGGGTTTTGGGAAAATTTAGGGTTATGGGTCAAATTTAGGTTTGGGTTTAAGGGTTTTTTAAATTATTGGGTTATTTAGGGTTTTGGGACAAAAATAGGTTTAGAATTAGGGTTTTGGTTCAAATTCAGGTTTTAGGATCAAAACTAGGGTTTAGGGTTAAAATTAGGGTTTAGGCTTTGAATTAGGTTTTGGGTTTAAATTAGGGTTTTGTGTTCGAATTAGGGTTTTGGGTTGGAATTGGGTTTTGGGTCAAAATTAGGGTTGGGTTATAATTTGGGTTTTGGGTCAAATCGGTTTTGGGAAAATAGGGTTGAATTAGGGTTTTTGGGTCTAAATTTAGGGCTTGGGTCAAAATTAGGGTTTTGGTTAAATTTAGGTTTAGGTCAATTATGGTTTTGGGTAAAATTAGGGTTCTTGGATAAATTAGGGTTTTGGGACAAAATAGGTTGAAGGTTTAGAATTTAGGGTTTAGGATCAAAATTAGGGTTTAGGAATTAGGGTTTGGGTTAAAATTGGTTTTGGATTAAATTTTTTTGGGTCAGTTAGGGTTTTGGGTTAAATTAGGGTTTAGGATTCAAATTAGGGTTTTGGGTCAAAATTAGGGTTTGGGTTAAATTTAGGGTTTTGGGTTAAAATTAGGGTTGGAATTTAGGGTTTTGGGTCAAATTAGGGTTTGAAAATTAGGGTGGGGTTAAAATTTGGGTTTTAGGTCAAAATTAGGGTTTTGGTTAAAATTAGGGTTTGGTATAGGGTTTGGGACCAAAATTTAGAGTTAGGGTTTTGGGTCAAAGTTAGGGTTTTGGGTTAAATTTGGGTTTAGGAGTTAAATTTAGGGTTTTGGACTAAATTGGGTGGTTTTGGTAAATTTAGGTTTTGGGTCAAATTTAGGGTTTTTGGTTAGGGTTTAGACAAATTTAGGGTTTTGGTTAAAATTAGGGTTTGGGTTTAAATTAGGTTTTTGGGAAAAAATAGGTTTAAATTATGGTTTTGGTTCAAATTTAGGGTCTTGGGTTAAAATTAGGGTTTAGGTTTGATTAGTTTTGGGTCAAAATTTAGGTTTGGGTGAATTAGGGTTTGGTGATTCGGGTTTGGGTCAAATTAGGTTTTGGGTTTGAATTTGGTTTTGGGTTAAAATTAGGGTTTTGGGTTTAAATTTGGTTTTGGGTTATTAGGGTTTAGGGTCAAAATTAGGGTTTTGGGTTAAAATTAGGGTTTTTGGTCAAATTTAGGGTTTGGGTAAATTTGGGTTAGGGTTCGAATTAGGGTTTTGGAGATTTAGGGTTTTGGGTCAAAATTAGGGTTTTTGGTTAAAATTAGGGTTTTGGGAAATTAGGGTAAGAATTAGGGTTTTGTTAAATTTAGGGTTTTGGGTCCAAATTAGGGTTTGGTATTTTAAATTTAGGGTTTTGGGTCAAATTAGGGTTTTGGGATTAAAATTTGGGTTTGGAGTTAAATTTAGGTTTTGGGACAAAAATAGGGTTAGAAATTAGGGTTTTGGTTCAAAATTTGGGTTTTGGATCAAAACTAGGGTTTGGGTTAAAATTAGGGTTTAGGTTGATTTAGGATTTTGAATTAAAGTTGTGTAAATTAGGTTTTTGGTCAAAATTAGGGTTTTGGGACAAATTAGGGGTTATAATTTGTGTTTTGGGTCAAATTTTGGGTTTTGGGTCAAATTAGGGTTTCGGGTTAGAATTGGTTTGAGTTAAAATGAGGGTTTTGGGTCAAAATAGGGTTGGGAGAATTTAGGTTTTGGGTTAAAATTAGGGTTTGGGTAAAATTAGGGTTTTGGGTCAAATTTAGGGTTTTGGGTAAAAAGGTTCGAATTGGGCTTTGGGTCAAGGTTTGGTTTAGTTATTTGGGTTTTGAAATTAGTGTTTAGGGTTTAAATTAGGGTTTGGTAAAAATTAGGGTTTTGGGTCAAAAATAGGGGTTAAAATTAGGGTATGGGTCAAAATTAGGGTTTTGACTAAATTAGGGTTTTAGGTCCGAATTTAGGTTTTGGGTCAAATTGGGTTTAGGTTGATTGTTTTGAAAATTAGGGCTTGGGTCAAAATTAGGGTCTGGTTAAATTTAGGGTTTAGGGTCAAAATTACGGTTTTTTGTTAAAATTAGGGTTTTGGGTAATTTAGGGTTTTGGGACAAAATTAGGGTTTGAATTGGGTTATAAAATATAGGTTTAGGGTCAAATTAGGGTGTTATTAGTTTTGGTTAAATTAGGGTTTGGTCAAAATTTAGGTTTGGATTAAATTTAGGGTTTTGGTAAAATTTAGGAGTTTGGGTTAAAATTAGGGTTAAATTAGGGTTTTGGGTCAAAATTTGGGTTTTGGGTAAATTAGGTTTTGAGTTAAAATTTAGGGTTTTGGGACAAAAATTAGGGTTTTAGGTTAAAATTAGGTTTAGGGTAAAATTTAGGGTTTCGGATATAAATTAGGGTTTTGGGTTAAAATTGGGGTTTTGATTTAAATTGGGTTTTGTCAAAAATTTAGGGTTTAGGGTCAAAATTTGGGTTTTTGGGTAGAATTTGTGTTTAGTTTAAATTAGGGTTTGGGTTTAAATTAGGTTGGGTTAAAATTAGGGTTTTGAGTCAAATTTAGGGGTTTGGGTCAAAATTAGGGTTTGGGATAGAATTAGGGTTTTGGGAAATTTAGGGTTGAATTTGGGTTTTGGGTCAAATTTGGGTTAAATTGGTTTTGGGTTAAAATTAGGGTTTTGGGTTAAAATTAGGGTTTTGTGTTAAATTTAGGTTTTAGGTCAAAATTGGGTTTTGGGTTTAAATTAGGTTTTTGGTTAAATTTAGGGTTTTGGGACAAAATGGGTTAGAATTAGGGTTTGGGTTAAATTTAGGGTTTAGGATCAAAAATTAGGTTTAGGGTTCAAATTAGGTTTTGGTTTGATTTAGGATTTTGGGTTAAAAATAGGTTTGGGTTAAATTAGGTTTGGGTCTAAATTAGGTTTTTAGTTAAAATTAGGTTTAGGGTAAATTTGGGTTTTGGGTCAAATTGGGTTTGAGTAAATTTAGGGTTTTGGGTCAAATTAGGTTTTGGTTATTAGGTTTTGGTCCAAGGTTTTGGGTTTTGGGAAATTTGGGTTAGAATTAGGTTTTTGGGTAAATTAGGGTTTTGGGTCAATAAATGGGGTTTCGTGTTTGAATTTAGGATTTGGGTTAAAAAAGGTTTGGAATTAGGGTTTGGGTCGAATTAGGTTTTGGGTCTAAATTAGGTTTTGGGTAATTAGGGTTTTGGGTCTATATTTGGGTTTTTGGGGTTATTTTGGGTCAAAATTAGGTTTTGATCAAATTTAGGGTTTTGGGTAAATTGGGTTGGGGTTTTGGGTTTTGGGTTAAATTAGGGTTAGGTTAATTAGGGTTCTGGATAAATTTAAGGATTTGGGTCAAAATTAGGGTTTTGGATTAAAATTAGGTTTGTGGGTCAAAAATTAGGGTTTGGGTTTAATTAGGTTTTAAGAATAGGGTTTTGTGTCTAAATTAGGGGTTTTGGGTTGGAATTGGGTTTTGGGTCAAAATTAGGGTTTGGGTTATAATTGGGTTTTAGGTCGAAATTTAGGGTTTGACTCAGATTAGGGTTTTGGGTTTAATTAGGGTTTTGGTAAAAATTAGGGTTTTGGGTCAAAATTTAGGGGTGAATTAGGTTTGGGTTTGAGTTTGGGTTTTAGGTTTTGGGTAAAATTAGGGTTAGAATTAGGTTTTTGTTAAAAATTTAGGGTTTTGGGTCAAAATTAGGTTCTGGGTCAATTTAGGGTTTTGGGTAATTAGGTTTTGGGTTAAAATTAGGGTTTTGGGTCTAAATTAGGTTTTGGTTAGAATTAGGGTTTTGGAGTTAAAATTAGGGTTGGGTTATAATTTGGTTTTGGTCAAAATTTTTTTTTGGTCAAAATTAGGGTTTTGGGTGAATTAGTTTGGGGAAGAAGGTTGGGTTCGGTCAAAAGTGGGGTTTTGATTTGTTTTGAGTTAAAAATAGTGTTTAGGTTCAAAAATAGGGTAAGAATTAGGTTTAGGTTAAAATTAGGTTTAGGTCAAAAATAGGGTCTAGGGTCAAAATTAGGGTTTGGGTCAAATTGGGTTTTGGGTCAAAATTTAGGATTTTGGGTGTAAATTAGGGTTTTGGGGTAAAATTAGGGTTTTGGGTAAATTAGGGTTTGGGTCATTAGGTTTAGGGTCAAATTTAGGGTTTTGGTTCAAAATTAGGGTTTAGGGTCAAAATTAGGGTTTAGGGTTAAATTAGGTTTTGGGAAAGAATTGGGTTTTGGATCAAAATTAGGATTTTGGGTCAAAATTGGGGTTTTTGGTCAAAATTAGGGTTTTCGGTCAAAATTAGGAGTTTAGTTAAATTGGGTCAAAATTTAGGTTGGTTAAAATTAGGGTTTGGGTCAAATTTAGGGTTTGGGGTTAAATGGGGTGGGGTAAAATTAGGTTTGGGGTCAAATTTAGGGTTTGGATAAATTAGGGTTTAGGGTCAAAATTAGGGTTTATAGTTAAAGTTAGGGTTTTGGGTTAAAATTGGTTTTAGGTCAAATTTAGGGTTGGATAAAATTAGGTTTGAGGTCAAAATTAGGGTTTTGTAAGATTAGGGTTTGGGGTCAAAATTAGGGTTGGTTTTTTGGGTCAAAATTGGGGTTATTTTGGGTAAAATTTTGGTTTTGGGTCAAATTAGGTTTGGGGTTAAAATTAGGGTTTTGAGTTAAAAATAGGGTTGGGGGAGAAAAATAGGGTTAGAATTAGGGTTTTGGGTCTAAATTAGGGTTTTGGGTAAAATTAGGTTTTGGTTAAATTAGGGTTTAGGGTCAAAATTTAGGTTTTGGATTAAAATTAGGGTTCTGGGTTAAATTTAGGGTTTTGGGCAAATAGGGTTAGAATTATAGTTTTGGTTCAAATTTAGGGTTTAAGATCAAAATTAGGTTTAGAGTAAAATTAGGGTTTAGGCTTTGAATTTAGATTTAGGGCCAAAAATTAGGTTTTGGGTTAAAATTAGGGTTCTGGTTAAATTTAGGGTTTTGGGTTAAAAATAGGGTTCGAATTAAGAATTTTGGGTTTTGAATAGGTTTTGGTTAAAATTAGGTTTAGGGTAAATTTAGGGTTTTGGGTTAAAATTAGGTTTTGAATGAGGGTATTTGGGTCAAAATTAGGGTTTGTAATTAGGTTTTAAGTTAAAATTAGGGTTTTGGGCAAAATTAGGTTTTGGGTCAAAATTAGGGTTTTGGGTCAAATTATGGTTTACGGTCAAAATTGGGTTTTGGGTTAAAATTAGGCTTTGGGTTTTAAGGTCAAATTATGGGTTTTGGTTAAATTAGGTTTTGGGTCAAAATTAGGGTTTGGGTTAAATTTAGGGTTTTGGGACAAAAATAGGGTTAGGTTAATTAGGTTTTGGGTCAAATTTAGGGTTTGGGTCAAAATTGGGTTCTGGTTAAATTTAGGGTTTGGGTTAAAATTAGGTTTGGGTCCGAGTTAGGTTTTGGGACAAAATTAGGGGTTTCAAAATTAGGTTTTTGGTTCAAATTTAGGTTTTAGGTAAATTTAGGGTTTTAAAATTAGGGTCCGTAAATTTAATATGGTTAAAATTAGGTTTGGGTTAAATTTAGGTTTTGGGTAAAATTAGGTTTTGGGTAAATTTAGGGTTTTGGGTCAAAATTAGGGTTAGGTAATTAGGGTTTGAATAAATTGGGTTTGGGAAATTAGTGTTTTGGAAAATAGCTTGAATTCGGTTTTTGGTTCAAATTTAGGGTTTTGGGTTAAATTAGGGTTTAAGGTCTGAATTCGGGTTTTGGGTCAAAAATAGGGGTTTTGGGTAAATTATGGTTTGGGTCAAATTAGGGTTTTGGGTCAAAATTTGGGTTTTGGGGTTATAATTTGGGTTTTTGGTTAAAATTTGGGTTTGGAAATTAGGGTTTTTGGGTCTAAATTAGGGTTTTGGGTCAAATTTAGGTTTTGGGTCAAAATTAGGGTTTGGGTCGAATTTGGGTTTTGGGTTAAATTTAGGGTTTTGTGTTTGGGGGTTAGAATTAAGGTTTTGGTTTAAATTTAGGGTTTGGGTTAAAAATAGGTTTAGAATTTGGGGTTTTGGGTCAAATTAGGGTTTAGGATCAATTTAGGGTTTAGGGTTAAAATTAGGTTTAGAATAAATTAGGTTTTGGGTTATGGTTTGGTGTCAAAATTTTGGGTCAACATTAGGGTTTTGGGTCAAAAATAGGGTTTAGAATTAGTTTTTGGTTAAAATTGGGTTTAGGTCAAAGGAGGGTAAAAATTAGGGTTTGGGTTAAATTAGGGTCTTGTAATCAAGAATTAGGGGTTTTGGTTAATTTAGGTTTGAATAGGTTTAGTAAATTAAGGGTTTTGGGTTAATGTAAATTAGGTTTTGGAAATGAATTAGGGTTTAGAGTAAAATTAGGGTTTAGGGAAAAATAGGTTAGGGGTTTGGGAAATTAGGGTCTTGGGTAAAATTAGGGTTTAGGGTTAAATTTAGGGTTTAAGGGTCAAAATTTAGGGTTGGGTAAAATTAGGGTTTGGTCAAATTTAGGTGGAAAAATAAGAATTAGGATTTTGGTTCAAATTAGGGTTTGGGATCAAAATTAGGGTTTTGGGACAAAATTAGAGTTTAGGTCAAAATTAGGTTTAGGTTAAAAATAGGGTTTTGTGTCAAAAATGGGTTTTGGTCAAAGGGAATTTAGGCTTGGGAAAATAGGTTCGATTAGGTTAGTTTTAGGTAAAATTAGGTTTTGAGTCAAAAAGGGTTTTGGGACAAAATTAGGGTTTTGGGTCAAAATTAGTTTTTGGGTCAAAATTAAGGTGGGTTTTGAGTTAAAAAATGGGTTTGAGACAAAAATAGGGTTAGAATTAGGGTTTTGGGTCTAAATTAGGGGTAAATTAGGGTTTTGGGTCAAATTTAGGGTTCGGGTTAAATTTAGTGTTTAGGGTTAAAATTTAGGGGTTTGGATTAAAATTAGGGTTCAAGGTTAAAATTTAGGGTTTTGGGACAAAAATAGGGTTAATTATTGGGTTTTGGTTCTAATTTATGGTTTAGGGTCAAAATTAGGGTTTAGGCTTAAAATTAGGGTTTTGGGTTAAATTTAGGTTTTTGGTCTAAATTAGGATTTATTAGGGTCAAATTAGGGTTTTGGGTCAAAATTGGGTTGGTAAATTGGTGGGGTTTAGGGTTTGGATCAAAATTAGTATTTAGGTTTGAATTTGGGTTTTGGGTCAAAATATTGTTTTGGGTCAAAAAAGGTTTTAGGGTTTTGTGTCAACATTGGGTTTTTGGTCAAAATAGTTATGTTCTTGGTCATTTGGGTTTAGGTCAAAAATAGGGTGGGTAAATTAGGGTTTTGATAAATTTAGGGTTTTGGGTCAAAATTAGGTTTTGGGTCAAAATTAGGTTTGGGTTATTTTGGGACAAAAATAGGGTTCAAATTAGGGTTTGGGTCTAAATTAGGGTTTGGGTTATTTTGGTCAAAATTTAGAGTTTTGGATAAATTAGGGTTTGGGGTCAAAATTAGGGTTGTAAAATAGGGTTTGGGACAAAAATAGGGTTAGAATTAGGGTTTTGGTTCTAAATTAGGTTTTGGGTCAAAATTAGGTTTCTGTTAAAATTTAGGAGGGTTCCAATTAAAATTAGGTTCGGGTTAAATTTAGGTTTAGGGACGTTTGGTTTTGGGACAAAAATAGGGTTAGAATTAGGGTTTTGGTTCAAATTTAGGTTTAGGGTTAAAATTAGGGTTTAAGTTTGAATTAGGGTTTTGGTTAAAAATAGGGTTTGAATCTAAATTCAGGTTTTGGTTAATTTAGGGTCTTGGGTTAAAATTAGGGTTCAGTTATTTGGGTTTAGGGTAAATTGGGTTGTAAAATTAGGGTTTGAGTAAAAATAGGGTTTTGGGACAAAAATAAGTTAGAATTAGGTTTTGGTCAAATTTAGGTTTTGTGTCAAAATTAGGGTTTTAGTTAAAAGGGTTTTGGGTAAAAATAGGGTTAGAATTAGGGTTTGGGTAAAATTAGGGTTTAGGTCAAAAATAGGGTTTTGGGTCAAATTTAGGTTTCGGGGTCAAAGTTTAGGGTTAAAATTATGGTTTTGATCAAAATTAGGTTTTGGGTTAAAATAGGGTTCACAAATTAGGTTTTGGTCAAAATTAGGTTTTGGTTCAAATTTAGGTTTTAGGTCAAAATTAGGGTTAGGTTAAAATTAGGCTTTGGGGTAGAATTGGGTTTTGGGTCAAAATTAGGATTAGGTAAAATTTAGGGTTTTGGGTTAAAATTAGGTTTCGGTTAAAATTTGGTTTTGGGTCAAAATTAGGGTTTAGGAATTTAGGTTTTCTTTGAATTTGGTAGTTCAAAATTTTGGTTTTTTTCTTCTTTGGTCAATTAGGTTTTGGGTCAAAATTTAGGTTTTGGGTCAAACTAGGTTTAGGGTTATAATTAGGGTTTGAGTCAATTTTGGGTAAATTAGGTTGAATTAGGGTTTTGGGTTAACTAGGCTTTGGGTCAAAATTAGGTTTTGGGTTCAACTTTATGGTTTTGGGTCAAAATTAGGTTTTAGTTAAAATTAGGGTTCGGAATTAGGGTTTTGGGTCAAGAATTATGTTTTGGGTTCAAATTTAGGGTTTTGGGTCAACATTAGGTTTCGGATCAAATTAGGTTTTGGTTTGAATTAGGGTTTTTGTCAAAATAGGGTTTTGGGTCAAAATAGGTGTTAAATTTAGGTTTTAGGCAAAATTAGGGTTTGGATCCAAATTAGGTTTTGGGTCAAAATTAGGTTTTGAGTCAAAAATTAGGGTTTGGGTCAAAATTTAGGTTTGGGGTAAAAATTAGGTTTTGGGTAAATTAGAGGTCTTGGGTCAAAATTAGGGTTCTGGGTTAAATTTAGGTTTGTGTCAAAATTTAGGTTTTGGAATAAAAATTAGGGTTTCTAGTTAAATTTAGGGTTTTGGGACAAAATTAGGGTTTAAATTAGGGTTTTGGTTCAAATTTAGGTTTAGGATCTAATTAGGTTTGGGTCAAATTAGGGTTTAGGCTAAATTAGGTTTTATGGTTAAAAATATGGTTTTGAGTCAAACTTAGGGTTTAGTTAAATTTGGTTTGGGTAAAAAAATTAGGGTTTGGGTTTTAGTAATTAGGTTTTGGGTAAATTTAGGTTTTGGGTCAACATTAGGTTTTAGGTTTGAATTTGGGTTTTGATAAAAATAGGGTTTTGGGTCAAAAATAGGTTGAATTAGGGTTTTGTTAAAAATTATGGTTTTGGGTCAAAAATAGGTTCTTGGTCAAATTTAGGGTTTAAGGTAAAATATAGGGTTTTGTAATTAGGGTTTTGGGTTAAATTAGGGTTTTGAGTTAAATTAGGTCAAAATTAGGTTTTGGGTCAAAATTAGGCTTTGGGTTATTTTTTGGGTTAAAATTAGGGCTTTGGGTTAAATTAGGTTTGGGTTAAATTAGGTTTTGGTAAATTTAGGTTTTGGTCAAAATTAGGTTTGAGTTAAAATTTGGTTTTTGGGAAAAAATAGGTCAAATTAGGGTTTTGGGTTCAAATTAGGTTTTGTTTAAATTTGGTTTTGGGTCAAAATTAGGTTTGTTTTGGTTTAGGTAAAATTTAGGGTTTTTGAATTAAAATTAGGGTTCTAAGGTTCAATTTAGGTTTTGGGACAAAATAGGTTAGAATTTGGTTTTGGTTCAAATTTGGGGTTTTTAGTGTAAAATTAGGTTTTAGTTGAATTAGGGTTTTGGTTAAAATTAGGGTTTGTGTCAAAATTAGGTTTGGGTCGAAATTAGGGTTTTGTGTCAAAATTAGGGTGGGTTATAATTTGGGTTTTGGGTCAAAATTTCGGTTTATTATGGTTTTGGGTAAAATTCGGGTTTGGCATATGGGTTTTGGGTCAACATTGAGGGTTTAGGGTTTGAATTTTGGCTTTGAGTTAAAAATAGGTTTGGGTCAAAAATAGGGTTAGAATTATGGTTTTGGTTAAAATTAGGTTTAGGGTCAAAATAGGTTTGGGGTCAAATTTAGGTCTGGGTCAAAAATAGGTCAGATTAGGGTTTTGGTTAATTTAGGTTTTGGGTCTAAATTAGGCTTTGGATTTTGGGTGAAAATTTGTTTTGGTCAAAATTAGGTTTTGGGTCAAAATTAGGGTTTAGGTTATTTAGGGTTTGGGGAATTGGTTTTGGGAAAAAATAGTGGTTATAATTAGGGTTTTTGGGTCAAAATTAGGGTTTGGGTAAAAATTAAGGTTTTGATTTATTAGTTAAATTAGGGTTTGGGACAAAAATAGGTTAGAATTAGGTTTTGGTTCAATTTAGGTTTTAGGATCAAAATTAGGGTTTAGGTTAAAAGGATTAGGTTTTGGAATTAGGTTGGGGTCAAATTTAGGGTTTGGGTCAAAATTAGGTTCTTGTTAAAATTAGGGTTTAGGTTAAAAATTGGGTTCGAATTAGGTTTTGTGTTAAAATTAGGTTTTGGGTCAAAATTAGGGTTTGGGCAAAATTAGGTTTGTTTTTAGGTTTGGGTTAAAATTTGGTTTTGAATTAGGTTTGGGCAAAAATTAGGTTTTTGTCAAAATTAGTGTTCTGGGTCAAAATTAGGTTTTGGGTCAAAATAGGTCAAAATTTAGGTTTGGGTCAAAATTAGGGTTTGTGTCAAATTAGGGTTTTGGGTTAAAATTAGGGTTTAGACTTTATTAGGGTTTTGGGTCAAATTAGGGTTTGGTTTTGAGTTAATTAGTTTTGAGTCAAAATTAGGGAATTAGGTTTTGGGTCTAAATTTAGAGTTCTGGATAAAAATTAGGGTTCTGGGTCAAATTTAGGTTTTGGGTCAAATTTAGGGTTTTGGGACAAAATTAGGTTTGGGATAAAATTAGGTTTAGGTTGAATTGGTTGTGGTTAAAATTAGGGTTTAGGTTCAAAATTAGGGTTTGGTCTTAGGGTTTTGGGTTAAAATTAGGGTTTTGGGTAAAATTTGGGTTTTGGGTCAAATTAGGGTTTGAGTCAAAATTAGGTTGGGAATTGGGTTTCGAAAATTTAGGGTTTTGGTTCAAATTAGGGTTTGGGTGAAATTAGTTTAGGTTTGAATTTGGGTTTGAGTTAAAATTAGGGTTTTGGGTCAAAAATAGGGTTAGAATTAGGTTTTATGAAAAATTAGGTTTTGGGTTAAAAATAGGGTTCTTGGTCAAATTTAGGTTTAGGTAAAATAGGTTCGAATTAGGGTTTTGGATTTAATTAGGGTTTTGGGTCTAAATTAGGTTTTGGGGTCAAATTAGGTTTTGGGTCAAAATTAGGGCTTGGGGTTATTTGGGGTCAAAATTAGGTTTTGGGTCCATAAATAAATTAGGTTTAGGGTAAATGGTTTGGGGTAAAATAAGGTGGGTTTTTGAGTTAAAAATATGTTTTGGGACAAAAATAGGGTTAGAATTAGGTTTTTGGGTCTAAATTAGGTTTTGGGTTTAAATTAGGGTTTTGGGTAAAATTTTAGGGTTCTAGGTTAAATTTAGGTTTTGAAATTAAAATTAGGTTCTTGGTTAAATTTAGGGTCGGGGACAAAAATAAGGTTAGAATTAGGTTTTGGTTCAAATTTAGGTTTAGGGTTAAAATTAGGTTGGTTTAAGCTTTGAATTAGGTTTTTGATTAAAAATAGGTTTGTGTCCAAACTTGGGTTCTTGCCAAATTAGGGTCTTAGGTCAAAATTAGGGCTCCGGTTATAATTTGGGTTTTCGGACAAATTTCTGGTTTTAGGTCAAAATTAGGTTTGGGGTCTTGGTCAATTTGGCTGGGTTTAGGTTTGAATTTGGTTTTGAGTTAAAAATAGGTTCGGGATAAAAATAGGGTTAGAATTAAGGTTTTTCCATTAAAATTAGGTTTAGGGTCAAAAATAGGTTCTGGGTCAAATTTAGGGTTTTGGGTCAAAAATAAGGTTCAGATAGGTTTTGGTCTAAATTAGGTTTCGGGTTAAATTAGGGCTTTTTTTAGGTGAAAATGGGTTTTGGTCAAAATTAGGTTTTAGGTCAAAATTAGGGTGTCAATTAGGTTTTGAGAGAAAATTGGGTTTTGGGATAAAAATAGGCTTTATTAGGGTTTGGGTCAAAATTAGGCTTAGTAAATTTTGGGTCAAAATTAGGGTGTGGGTTTTGAGTTAAAAAAGGGTTTGTTGGGACAAAAATAGGTTAGAATTAGGGTTCGGGTTCAAATTTAGGGTTTAGGATCAAAACTAGGTTTGGTTTAAAATTTAGGATTAAGGTTAATTAGGATTTGGGTTTAAAATAGGGTTTTGTGTCTAAATTAGGGTTTTGGGATTAGACTTACGGTTATAATTTGGGTTTTGGGTTAAATTACGGTTCAAAATTAGGTTTGTTCGAATTAGGTTTGGTTTTATGGGCTTCGGGGACAAATTTAGGTTTTGGGTCAACATTAGGTTTAGGGTTTTATTTGGGTTTGATCAAAATTTGTTGGTCAAAATTATGGTTTTGGGGTCAAAATTAGGTTTTGGGTCAAATTTGTTGGGTCAAATATAGGCGAATTAGGGTTTTGGATCATAATTAGGTTATGTGTCTAAATCATGGTTTTTGGGGGAATTAGGTTTTGGGTCATAATTAGGTTTAGGGTTTGAATTAGGTTTTGAGTAAAAATAGGGTTAGAAGGAATTGGGTTAGAATTAGGTATTTTGGGTCTAATTATGGGTAAAATTAGGGTTTTGGTAAATTTAGGGTTTGGGTAAAATTTAGGGTTTTGGATTAAAATTAGGTTTAGTAAAATTAGGGTTTAGGCTTTGAATTAGGTTTTGGTTAATAATAGGGTTTTGGCTCAAAATTAGGGTTTGGCGTCGAATTTAGGTTTTGGGACAAAAAATTAGGGTTTTAGTAATTTGGTTTTGGGGCATTCTCGGTTTGACCCAAAATTAGGTTAAGGTTTTAATTAGGTTTTGGGTCAAATTTAGGTTTGGGTCAACATTAGGGTTTAGGGTTTGAATTTGGGTTTTGAGTTAAAAATAGTGTTTTGGGTCAAAAAAGGTTAGAATTAGGGTTTTGTGAAAATTAGGGTTTTGGGCAAAATAGGGTTCTTGGTCAAATTTAGGTTTAGGGTAAAAAATAGGTTTTTCGAATTAGGTTTTGGGTCTAAATTAGGGTTTGGGTCTCAATTAGGTTTTGGGTCAAAATTAGGGCTTTGGGTTATTTTGGGTCAAAATTTTCTGGGTCCAAATTAGGTCTTGGGTCTAAATTAGGTTTAGGTCCAATTGGGGTTTTGGGTCAAAAATCAGTGTCGGCTTGAGTTAAAAATGGGTTTTGGGACAAAAATAAGGTTAATTAGGGTTTTGGGTCTAAATTAGGTTTTGGGTTTAAATTGGGGTTTGGGAAAAATTAGGTTCCGGAGGTTCTAGGTTAAATTTAGGGCTTTGAATTAAAATTAGGTTCTTGGTTAAATTTAGGTTTGGGACAAAAATAGGGTTAGAATTAGGGTTTTGGTTCAAACTTAGGGTTTAGGTTAAAATTAGGTTTAAGCTTGAATTAGGGTTTTGGTTAATGGGCAGGTCTAAATTAGGTTTCGGTCGAATTAGGTTTTGGGTCAAAATTAGGGCTCGGTTATAATTTGGGTTTTGGGTCAAAATTATTTAGGTCAAAATTAGTTGAATTAGGTTTTGGGTAAATTCGGTTTTGGACAAATTTGGGTTCTGGGTCAACATTGTGGTTTAGGGTTTGAATTTGGTTTTGAGTTAAAAATAGGGTCTGGGTCAAAAATAGGGTTGAATTAAGGTTTTGCACTAAAATTAGGTTTAGGTCAAAAATAGGGTTCTGGGTCAAATTTAGGGCCTGGGTCAAAAATTAGGTTCAGATAGGTTTTGGTGTAAATTAGGTTTTGGGTCCAAATTAGGCTTTGGGTATTTTGGGTGAAAATGCTCGGTTTTGGTCAAAAATTAGGTTTTGGGTCAAAATTAGGTTTAGGTCTCATTTAGGTTTTGAGAGAAGAATTGGTTTTGGGATAAAAAAGGGTAAGAATTATGGTTTTTTTAAATTAGGTTTCTGTGTTCAAATTTTGGTTTGGGTAAAAATGAAGGTGTCGGGTTTTGAGTTAAAAAAAGGGTTTTGGGACAAAAATAGCGTTAGAATTAGGGTTTTGGTTCAAATTTAGGGTTTAGGATCAAAACTAGGGTTTAGGTTTAAAATTAGGATTAAGGCTTTGAATTAGGATTTTGGGTTTAAAATAGTGGTTTATTGTCAAATTAGGGTTTGGTCCTAATTAGGACTCGGTTAAAATTTGGGTTTTTAAATTAGGTTTCTCAGAAAATTAGGTTTTGGTTACAATTATGGTTTTGGTTCAAAATTTGGTTTTGGGTCAAACTTAGGGGTTAAAATTATAGGTTTATTCAAAAATAGGTTTTTGGGTCAAAAATTATGTTTTGGATTAAAATTAGGGTTTGGGTCAAAATTAGGTTCCGAGTAAAATTTGGGTCAAAATTAGGGTTAAATCATTTTGAGTTTGGCTCAATTAGGGTATTGGGTCAAAATTATGGTTTTAGGGCTGAATTAGGTTTTGGATCAAAATTGGTAGGTTTAGGTTAGAATTAGGGTTTTGGGTAAAATTAGGTTTGGGCCAAAATTAGGTTCTAGGTCCAAATTAGAGTTCTGGTCAAAATTAGGCTCGGTTAAATTTAGGGTTTTGGGCAAAATTTAAGGTTTTGGATTAAAATTAAGGTTTTGGATCAAAATTAGGGTTTAGGTTTTGGGGTTTGACTTTAGGGTTTTGGATTAAAATTAGGTTTATGTCAAATTTGGGTTTGGGAATTTGGGTTGGAATTAGGGTTTTGTAAATTTGGTTTTGGGACAAAATTACAGTTTCAAAATTACGGTTTAGAGGTTTAATTAGGGTTGGGTCAAAATTTAGGTTTTGGGTCAACATTATGGTTTAGGTTTGAATTTGGGTTTGAGTTAAAAATAGGTTTTGGGTCAGTTAGAATTAGGGTTTTGCGTAAAAATTAGGGTTTTGGGTCAAAAATAGGTTCTGGTCAAATTTAGGTTTAGGTAAAAATAGGTTTGAATTAGGTTTTGGATCGTTTTGGTTTGGTATTAGGGTTTGGATTTAGGTTTTGGGTCAAAATTAGGGTTTTGGTTATTTTGGGTCAAAATTACATTGGGTCCAAATTAGGGTCTGAGTCTAAATTAGGGTTTAGTGGTCCAAATTTGGGTGGGTCAAAAATAAGGTGTCGGCTTTGAGTTAAAAATTGGGTTTTGGGGACAAAAATAGGTAATTAGGTTTTGGGTCTAAATTAGGTTTTGGGTTTAAATCAGGGTTTGGGGTCAAAATTAAGGTCGGGTTCTAGGTTAAATTTAGGTTTTGAATAAAATTAGGTTCTGGTCAAATTTAGGGTTTGGGGACAAAAATAGGGTTAAAATTAGGTTTTGGTTCAAATTTAGGGTTTAGGTTAAAATTAGGTTTGTTGAATTAGGTTTTTGGTTAAAATTCGGGTCGTGGTTTAAATTATGTTTGGGTTAATTAGGGTTTTGTGTAAAATTAGGTTTTGGTTATAATTTGGGTTTTTGTCAAAATAGTTAATTAGGTTTTGGGTCATTTTTGTGGTCAAAATAGGTGTGGGTCAACATTTGGGTTTAGGGTTTGAATTTGGCTTTGAGTTAAAAATATGGTTGGGGTCAAAAATAGGGTTAGAATTAATGTTTTGCATTAAAATTAGGCTTTAGGGTCAAAAATAAGCTGGGTCAAATTTAGGGTTCTGGTCAAAAATATTGTTCAGATTAGGTTTTTGGTCAAATTAGGTTTTCGGTCAAATTATCGGGGTATTTTGGAAAATGGGTTTGGGTCAAAATTAGGTTTTTTATTAGGTAAAATTAGGGTTTGGTCCCCTTAGGGTTCTGAGGAAGAATTTGTTTTGGACAAAAATAGTTTTGGGGCTTATTGAAAATTATGGTTTTTTTTTTTCTGGTTTTGAGTTAAAATAGGGTTGCAAAATTAGGTTAGAATTAGGTTCTGGGTCAAATTTAGGTTTAGGATAAAACTAGGGTTTAGGTCAAAATTAGGATTAAGGTTCGAATTAGGATTTTGGTTAAAATTAGGTTTTATGTCAAATTAGGTTTTGGTTCGAATTAGCCAGGTTAAATTCAGGTTTGGGTCTAAATTGGTTTTCTAAATTAGGTTTGGTATTACTTGGTTTGGGTTCAAAATTCGGTCTTGGACAAATTTGGGTTTTTGTTAATATTGTTTGGTTTAGGTTTTGGATCAAAATTAGGTTTAGAATTATTGTTTTGGATTTAAATTTAGGTTTTGAGGTCAAAAATAGGTTTGGGTCAAATTTAGGATTGAGGAAATTAGGGGTCGAATTAGGGTATGGGTCAATCATGGTTCTGGGTCAAAATTAGGTTTAGGTCGAATTAGGGTTTGGGTCGAATTAGGGTTTGGGTAGAATTAAGGTTTGGGGTCAAAATTAGGGTTGGGGAATTAGGGTTGGTTAATTTAGGTGGGTAATTAGGGTTCGGGTTAAATTTAGGTTTTGTCAAAATTTTAGGTTTTGGATTAAAAATTAGGGTTTAGTGGAAATTAGGTTTAGGGTTGAATTAGGTTTTTTAATCTAAATCAGGGTTTGGGTGAATTGGGTTAAAATTAGGGCCTGGTTATATTTGGTGGGTTGGGGTTAAAATTTAGGTTTGGCAAAATTAGGTTTAGGGAAAACTAGGCTCTGGGTCAAATTAGGTTTTGGGTCAACATTGTGGTTTAGGGTTTGAATTTGGGCTTTGAGTTAAAAATAGTGTTTTGGGTCAAAACAGGATTAGAATTAGGGTTGAAAATTAGGTTGGGAAATAGGTTCTTGGTCAAATTTAGGTTTAGGGTAAAAATAGGTTTCAATTAGGGTTGGAAATTATGTTTTGGGGTTTAAATTAGGTTTTAGGGTGAATTAGGTTTTGGGTCAAAATTAGGCTTGGTTATTTTGTCAAAATTACGGTTGGGTCCAAATTAGGCGGGTCAAATTAGGATTAGTGGTCCAAATTTGGGTTTTGGGTCAAAAATAAGGTGTCGGCTTTGAGTTAAAAATGGGTTTTGGGACAAAATAGGTTAGAATTAGGTTTTTGGGTCTAAATTAGGTTTGGGTCTAAATCGGGTTTTGTATCACATTTAGGGGTTCTGGGGTTCTAGGTTAAATTTAGGGTTTTGAATTAAAATTAGGTTCTTGTTAAACCTAGGTTTTGGGACAAAATAGGTTGAATTAGGTTTTGGTTCAAATTTAGGTTTAGGTTAAAATTAGGTTTAAGCTTGAACTAGGGTTTGTAAAAATTGGGTATGGTCTAAATTAGGACTTTTCGGTCTAATTGGTTTTGGGTCAAAATTAGGCCTAGTTATAATTTGGGTTTTTTTTCAGCTTTAGGTCAAAATTAGGCTTTGGGTCAAAATTTGGCTTGGACAAAATTTTGTTCTGGGTCAACATGGGTTTATGTTTGAATTTGGTCTTTGAGTTAAAAATATTGTTTTGGATCAAAATAAGGTAAATTAGGTTTTGCAAAATTAGGTTTATGGTAAAAATAGGGTTTGGTCAAATTTAGGTTTGGGTCAAAACTAGGTTCAGATTAGGTTTTTCTAAATTAGGTTTTGGGTCTAAATTAGGCTTGGGTTTTTTTGGGTAAAATGTCGTCTTTGGTCAAAATTAGGTTTTGGGTCAAAATTAGGGTTTAGGTTTCATTTAGGGTTTGAGAAGTTGTGATAAAATGTTTTTAGTTTTGGTTAATTTTTGGGTTTTAAGGTGTCGGGTTTTGAGTTAAAAAAAGGTTTGGGACAAAAATAGGTTAGAATTAGGGTTTTGGTTCAATTATGTAGGATCAAAACTAGGGTTTAGGTTTAAAATTAGGATTAGGCTGATATTAGGTTTAAAATTAGGTCGAGGTCAAATTAGGATTTACTAATTAGGTTTGGATAATTTGGGTTTTGTGTCAAAATTAGCAAATTAGTGTTTGGGTTCGAATTGGTTTGGTTCAAATTAGGTTTGGAAATTTAGGGTTGCACATTAGGGGTTTAGGGTTTGGACAAAAGTATTTAATTATGTTTTTGCATTAAAATTAGGTTTTGGGTCAAAAATTAGGTTTTAGGGTCAAATTTAGGATTTGGGTCAAAAAAGGGTTCAATTAGGTTTGGACCAATTGTGGTTATGTGTCATGGTTTTTGGGTTTTGGGCCAACTAGGGTTGGGGTAAAATTAGGGTTTAGGGTTGAATTAGGGTTGAGTAAAATAGGGGTTTGGGACAAAATTAGGGTACTTGGTTTTTGGTCAAATTAGTAGGGTCAAAATTAGGGTCCTTGGCTAAACTTAGGCTCTGGGTAAAATTAGGCTTTGATACAAAATTAGGTAGGAAAATTAGGTTTAGGCTTTGAATTAGTGGTTTTAAGTCAACAATTGGGTTTGTTTCCAAATTAGGATTTTGGTTCGAATTTGGGTTTGCATCAAAATTAGCCCCCCTCTGGCCTTGGTTATAATTTGGTTTAGCATTTCTGGCTTTTCCCCAAAATTAGGATTTAGTCTAAATTAGGGACTGGGGTCAAATGTGGGGTTGGGGTCAACATTAAGGTTTAGGCTTGAACTTGGTTTGGAGTTAAAAATAGTGATTTGGGTCAAAAATAGGGTTAGAATTAGGTTTCATGAAAATTAGGTTTTGGGTCTAAAATAGGTTCTGGTCAAACCTAGGTTTAGGTAAAAATAGGTACAATTAGGTTTTGGATCGAATTAGATTTTGGGTCTAAATTAGGTTTTGGGTCGATTAGGTGGGCAAATTAGGCTCGAAGTTATTTTGGGTCAAAATCCTTGGGGTCCAAATTAGGGGTTGGGGTCCAAATTAGGTTTAGGTCCAAATTTGGTTTTGGGTCAAAATAAGGTGTCGGTTTTTGAGTTAAAAAATGGGTTTTGGGACAAAAATAGGTTAGAATTAGGTTTTTTGGGTCTAAATTTTGGGTTTAAAGGTTTCGGGGTCAAACTTAGGCCTGGGTGTCCAGGTTAAATTTAGGTTTTGAATTAAAATTAGGTTCTTGGTTAAATTTAGGGTTTGGGACAAAAATATGGGTTAGAATTAGGTTTTTGGTTCAAATTTAGGTTTTGTGGTTAAAAATTAGGTTTAAGTTGAATTAGGGCTTTGGTTAAAAACGGGTTTTGGTCAAATTAGGTTTCGGGTCCAACTAGGGTCTTATCAAAAATAAGGGTTAAATTTGGTTTTGGGTCAAAATTAGTTTTAGGTCAAATTAGGTTTGGGCAAACTCGCTTGACAAAATACGGCCTGGGTCAACATTAGGTTTAGGGTTTGAATTTGGCCTTGAGTTAAAAAAAATAGTTTGGGTCAAAAATAGGGTTAGAATAAGGTTCTGCACTAAAATTAGGTTTAGGTCAAAAATAGGGTCTGGTCAAATTTAGGCCCCCAAAATAGCTTCATATTGTGGTTTTTGGTCCAAATTAGGGTTTTGGGTCTAAATTAGGGCTTGGGTTATTTTGGGTGAAATGTGGGGCTTGGTCAAAGTTTAGGTTTGGGTCAAAATTAGGGTTTAGGGTTTCATTTAGGGTTTTGAGAAGAATTGGGCTTTGGGATAAAAATAGGTTATTATTAGGCTTTATTCAAATTAGGTGGTTTCTTGGGTAAAAACGAAGGTGTCTGCCTTTGAAAGTTAAAAAGGGTTTTGGGACAAAAATAGCTGCTAGAATTAGTGGGTTTTGGTTCAAATTTAGGTTCTGTGTGATCAAACTTGGGTTTAGGTTTAAAATTTAGGATT
>JAUPTC010001107.1:0-29061 GCA_030762895.1 Sophora flavescens
TGAAAAAAACCTAACTTCTTTTGTTTTTCCATGGTTCTAGCTTTGAATTTTTTTGTCAAGTGTAGGTAAACTGAACAGGTGATGACAATTTTTGCCATCTGCTTTCATTGTTTCTTTTAGCAAACGTAGAAAATGATCATATAAGATGTTTGACAGAATGCCACACATTAACATTATCTGGGTTGATTATGCTGAACTCCTTGAGCTCTGGGCCGTAGAGTAATTATATTACAATCTTGAATCCATACAAGAGAGAAAAAGAATATTGTTCTTCAATATCTGCTCCTGCTACATACTATGTTACCATGGCTTCATAGTTTGTTGCTGATGCTTGCGCTGTCCCCAGTTTTCTCCTACCTCCAGCAGTACCATGAGTCACTCTTTGTCTTGTGGGTGGTATTCTCTGGTTTAGTTGCTTAGTTACCTCTCTTTTTGTAATTGATTGACAGTCTATATAAATCAGATGCCCAACCATAGCCACTAAGTCCATACAAGTGGAATCCAACTTGCCATGTTCACACTAATATATTGTCTAACTTTAAATTATTATAGTAAGTAAAAAGTATTGTGCAAATATAAAGGAGGATAAAGGAGTTTCTACAATAGTGTATTCTGAATGAGTTTTTATCATGTTGCTATTGCTTGATGGACCTTTTAAATATGCAGGAGCCAATTCTGTATTCAAGCAAGTAGAGACAATGATAGGTTTGCTACTTCCATTTGGACTATAACTCAAGAGTTACCAGAGGCAACATAAATGACCGAACTATTTGAACTTTGCAATCCAAGCTGCTGCTGCAGTGCTTCTTTTTTATGCAGATTAAAGATGTTGCTAGTGGCCTCAGTGTTGTTGTTGCTGTTAATTAATTCAAATTGTATTAATACTTAGAGTTTTACTAGAATGACCATTAGAGAACAAATTAACAAAGCAGCAGGGTGAAACTTCTAATGTATTGTGACCTATTGTATTGTCACTTATTATCTTATATAGTTCTAGACCTCTCTTGTGCTTGAAATGAGACAAGGCAATATGTTTCAAATCAGCGGCAAGTCCAATCAGAAACGCCTCTCTGCTATATTTTCAATAAGAATCTAAATTAATTTTCAACACAAACCTTTAAAACATTTAAATCGAATAATCGAATCATAAAATTTTTCATAATAATTTATGTCCAGCATCTCACATTCAAAATAAGTAAATATGTTAAATAAAACCATTATGTCCAAATTAAATAAAACCTTATAAAAATTAACTAAATAAAATCCACATAATTCTTTTACAATTATTTTTGTCCCCAAACACCCAGCGCCTAATAAACCCAAAAGAAACACATAAATAAACTATGCACCAATATCTTCAAGACTCTCAAAACACTCGTATCGCCCATCTCATCACCCCGCAAACTCCGAAAAACAACACCACTAATGTAGATTTTTTTTAATCCTAGTAAGTAAACACAATTTAATTTAAAGATGTAGTCACCGGCGCCAGAATCGAAAACATCCACAGATCCGGGTCATTTTCAAAATAATATAACTCAAAATATTTTATATAACTTAAGGATAATCAATACAATCTCACGAAATTCATGCGCAAGTCATAACATCATCAATATATAATCCATCACTGTGCTAATGCATAACATAAATAAAATCATACAAATGACATCTTCTTTGTGTCCAACAATCTTAATTTATCATCCAAACTAACCATCTTTTATTTAATTACCCAATTTTTGTCTATGAGCCTACGCACAAATGCATCATTGCTCCCCTTCACTTTCCTTTCCTGCATGAGTGATCTATAATGAGTCTTCCCTTTCCTGCATTTGAGGTATTCATCTTCCCAACGAGGAGGTATTCTGCCATCCCCTTCCTGCATGAGGTATCTATCTTCCCATTCCTGCATGAGGTATTCATCTTCCCAACGAGGAGGTATTCCCGTCTTCCTCTAACGAGGAGGTATCTATCATCCCCTTCCCGAAGCGAGGATTTATCTTCCCTCTAACAAGGAGGCATCTTTCTTCCTCTAACAATGAGGTATTCATCCCCTTCATAGAAGGAAGTATCTATAAAACGCAGATTCTTCCTGTATGGGAGGTATTTATCTTCCCCTTAACGAGGAGGTATCTATCATCCCCTTCCCGGGAAGTTATATCTTAACAATCACAAACAACAATCCAAACATATTTTCGGCATAAGTGTCATGACCTCAAGACATGATGTAACACCCTTTGCGGCCGACGAGGCTGGAGTGATCGCTATGCAAGAAGGCACTACGTTGTTGCCTGCAGATTTCAGGTGGAGGGACACATGAATGAACCGATTACACACTGAACGAGATGGATCCTGAGGCTGTGTAGGTACCGGGACTATACAGTTGAGGATGTCTTTATATGAATTGATTAATACTACTCTATACTAACAAGATGCATCTTCTTTTGGGAGCTCATCACGAAGAACTCCAGCGCTAAGCCGCAGGCTTTGACTTGGAGCAATTTTGGGATGGGGTGACCTCCTCGGGTGCTTCTCCCAAGTGGCTGCCACAACAGGACAAGAACGCTGAAAAGACCCAAGATTGTCTTTGGGATTACCAAGCCAATCCATGGAGCAATGTAGATGTTAATAATGGTAATGTGAGCGTGACCTCTCCCAATACGGCGGTGGTTCTTCGGATGAACTGCTAAGCTATAAGGCGTAACACCCGTGCTTTATTTGTGCATGGAGTGATCAGTTGCAAGAAGGCACGACAAGGAGCGCTTCCTCGCGGTGGGTTTCTAGGCTGGAGGGACATGAATGAACCGATTATACACCCGAAATTTGTAGTGGATCCTTAGATCGTGGTAGATAAGGAGACTACATAGCTTGAGATGGCTGGCTAATTGGGATTGGTACTACCTATACTAACAAGATATCTTCTTTCTTATTATCACTTAACTCCCCATAGTTGGGCGTGCTTTGACTTGGAGCACTGATGGGTGATCTCCTGGGAAGTTTTCCCAAGAAGGAGCAAGAGTGAGGACAAAGCATCGAAAAGACTCGTGTTGTCCAGGAGGACACTGTCAATCCATAGAGCAGCCATGGATGCTACAAATGGTATCGTAGCAAGATCTCCCGCGACGTGTGTGGTTCGGGATGAACCATAAGCTGGTGGGCATGTAATACCCGGTGCCGACGATGACGGAGCGTCACGGTAAGAAGGCACATAAGGAGCGTCTCGGAAGGCTTAGGCGAGGGATACATGAATGAACCGGGCATTACACACCGGTCGAGAGTGGATCCCGGATCGTATGGCATGGTACTACATAAATGTCAGATGACTTATATGAATTGATTGGTACTACCTATACTCAACAAGATGCATATTCTTTTCGAGCTCATCACAAGAACTCCAGCGCTTAAGTATTGACTTGGAGCACTTCGATTTGGTGACCTCCGGGAAGTTTTTCCCAGAAGTGTGTGAGTTGACGGGTCTCAGGGGGACAATCGTCAATCCATAAGAAGAACCAATAATGTTACATTAAATGACATATGACCTCATGTATCACTTCCCAATGGTATATAACTCATGTCAAAACAAATCATAGTATCCTAAAATAATTTCAATTACATAACATCATGTAATATGTATTATTATTCATCAAGCTTCATCAAACAACATCAAGAGCATCGCATATCACAAAAAGCATATCAAACAATAATATCACTCAACGCGCGCTAATATTCAATTTACACAATTAATCACAAATAAAACAACAATTTTATTTTGAAGACAAAACCTGTAAATAATTACTCTAATTTCATAATCAACTTTAATTCTATACCATAAAATTTTAAGAAAAAGCATTTACTTTCTTCGGGAGACCCCATAAGCTCTGTATTATCCAAGACAAAATGTACGAATTATCGTTGGTGTCCTTCGTTTCTTCTCGCTTAGCATGAATCGACAATTAACCTTGCTTCCCCATTTTTTTTTCTTTTTCGCTTCACCGAGCGTCGACGCACACAAATACATAGGCCGAGATTGTTATTATCCTCCAAAAATCTTCTATTTCAAGATGTAAGCCCCACCGGTGCCTTATATATATTGCTTTATTTTATTTTATTTTTCTTTCAAAATTACTAACTATAGATGGTCTGATGTCTTTATAAGACCAAAATTGAATTTTTCTTACGTGAGCTAATAAGGCCTAATTGTATTGACATTCAATTTTATTTTATTTTATAAAGGAGCAATATAATTTTTGAGAATTATGTGGACCCTTATCAAATCTCTATTTTAATTTTAAATTCAATTTTACATTTATTCTTTTAATTAATAATCAACTCTAATAAACTAATCTTTTCTACACTAAACCCTCCTAATAGTTTAATCTTTTATTAAAAGGACTATATTGAAATTTTAGGATGTTACACCAACATTCATGGTCATAAGCCCACATATATAGAACAACGAACAATGACTGAACTTTTGCAGGGATACACTTTTGTGGTGCAGATTTATTGATGAAAAGGGATACAATATTTTTTTGTTGTGGCAAAGACTGGCATAGTTGAAATTGAGAACGAGCTCAAACCAAAATACCAAGTGATCAATATGACACTTCCGCCAATTTGTTCAGATTCAGCCACAGCATGAACAAGTTGCAGCAGACTTTCACCAAGTGGTCTTTATGCCAATTTGTGCAGAATGGAGAAGGCAGAAGCCACAGTACCTGCCATTGTTGAAGCCTTCTAGGTGTAACTACTATTGCTGAAGGCAGAGTTTGTTGTGTCCTAATTTATTTACGAGGTAAAATTTTTTGAACCTTTGTTATGATAAAGCATAGATCTCAAATTATGTTGTATAGAAGTTATTGATGTATCAAATGAGATTCATGGATTGTTTAAACCAATTTGTTTGTTAAAGTTGTATTTTAAACCAGCTTTTTGTTACCATGGTCCAATTAAATGGAATTTTTTCAGCGTGTGGCAGGGACCAAATAATGGTAGGCATTTTCTTTGCCCTTTCATATAACAGCACTTGGCGAAGAGCAGCAGCATAATCACCCAACAAGCTGCTAGTACAAAATTGAAGATAAAGGAGTTGAGAACTATCTTTAATTTTTCTTTATATTAATCATGAGAATATTTTACTCATTTTGTTAATTAGATTATGCATGATATGTGGTCTGTTTTTGTTATTAGTTCAATAAGTCAGATTCTGAAATTGAGATTGAGAGTTTGATGTTTAATTTGTCATGCTGTTATTTTAGGACATAAGCTGTGCATGTTTACAATAACATAAAAACTAAATCGCCAAGAAAAGAAGAAGAATCGATATATGCGAAGCGAAATTCATCTTTCATTGTATATTCTTGGTTTACGTACAAGTTATATTGAAACAATTTACAGGTACTAAAGACAAGAAATTTACAATTTCAAAATCTAAACGACTAGGAAGTAAATGGATGGATGATGGATCAGATTCAGATTATAATGGATCAATAAAAATAATCTATTAATTCATTTCGATTCATTAAAATTATATAAAAAAATTAAATCATACGATTCATTTAATAAAAACCATCCAATCTATCGAAATCATTTTATATGAATGGATATCCATCCATCCATTTAAAAATATACTATACAATAAAATTATATTTTAAACAATTGTTATAATTAACTATTTTCTCTCTAAATATTTTACATAAAATTAAAATAGCCATTATGTTTTTATAATAAAGCAATAATAAATAAATGATACTAATAATATACCATGATCCCAATCCAAAATTTCACATTCTAATTCATGTCTATGTTACTCAAAGACGCTTTAGTTGTGATCTTGGTCATTTACAAAGTAAGAATCAATGTTATCGACGGCGGATGATCTAACATAGCGGATGGCTAAAAACCGCCATTTCAAGCCGCCATAAACGCCACGGCCGGACACGGCGCCGCCAATCCTTCAAAATTAGTTATAACGGGTTGGGCAAAAACCATTACCGCATCCGCCATGGGCGCCACGGTCGCTATTTGATAACACCGGTAAGAATACACCATGTCAACTATAAGGTTGCGAGAAAAGTCAAAAAAAATTAGACTCTTGGTTTAAGCTTGGGGACACCGCAAAATAAAATCGAGATAAATTGGGTATAATTGTGATAAATATTGGAAGAATGATATGGTGATGTATATGGGTTGGGATATGATCATTACCCCTAAAATTCCAGTAAAGGAACAAGACACCTTTTAATGTGATTAGTGCCACGCACCTCCGGTAGGTAGAAGAACAATTTCAAGGTAAAATTTCGGGAGGACTTAGAAGGCCAAATCAGGAAATACCGCTTAGGTGAAAAGATTTTCTAGGAGGGGATCTAAATGGGGCTGGAGGGGCACCCAGAGGTTACTTACAGCTTGTATGGGGATATGGGCTTAGGGGGAGGTAAATGGTGAGAGGGTTATTCCCGACTTTTCATCTGCTGATCTTACTATAGCCAATACCTGTTTTAGGAAACGTGAGGAGCATCTTATCACGCATAGTGCGAAGGACAAGCTCAAATATCTCTTATTAGGAGATCGGATAGAAAGATTGGCTTCGACCAGAAAGGATATCCGGAGAGAGCTTGACTATCCAACATAGAGTATTGGCCATGGACAAGAGTTAAGAGGAGCGAAGAAGAAGAGGTATACATAAAAGATTTCAGGATCACGTGACAAACCGGGGTGAAAACAAATGACCTTCCAACACAAGGTTTTGAGGGAGGGCTTTGGGAGGCAAACGAAGTGCAAATGATATGGGACATGATGGCCAAGTGGATCAGAAGGAGCTATGGGTAGACGCTAGAATTAAGAGATCTCGACCTAGGAGTAAAGAATCCTAGAGATGGGATTAAAGTGTGCAAGCTAAGGTTCATGTTAAAAGGGAATGTTTTAAAACTGGTCTTTATGTAAAAATACTGAAAATTGGGAAAATTATAAGGTGGCTAAAAAGAGACTCAGCATGCAAAGAATGGTTGAGAGCTAAAGCTTTTGAAGGGCTGGGTACCAACCTTAGCACCAAAGATGGTGATAAATCTATTTATAGGTCATAAAAATAAGGAAAGAAAGGTAGAGACTTGACCACGTGGGAAGTGTATTAAGGATGAAGAAGGCAGAGTTTTTGGCTAAGGAACAAGATATTAAAGAAGATGGAAGCACTATTTCACAAGTTTATTTAGAACAACGATTTGAAGTCTTATCACGCTCACGGGTGCTTGACATCGAAGTGAGGATCAAAATTACTTTTTTATCGTAGAATCCAAGAGCATGAGGTAAAAGTAAGCTTTTGAGAAGGATGGATAACTAGCAAGAGACTTGGATCGAAATATACTCTGCAGGAGTGCATAGAAGAGTCCTAAGAGAGGCATTAGTTGGCTCACGAAGTTTTTTAACAAGATTATGAGGTCAAAGAAAATAATGCTGTATTTAATGGAGGAGAAGCACTTTAGTTCCACTTACAAGAATAAGTGGAGATATGAAAATTGCACAAATTATAGAGGGATTAAGCTTTGAGTCATACTACGGGTGAAGAACGAGGAGCTGAACAAGAGACAAGAAAAGAAACTAAAATCACCGACAACCAACCTGGTTTTAGTGCCCGGGGAGGAATGACTATGGAAGCAACTCACTCACACAATATATGTTGGAACAATATCAAGTGGATCAAAAAGATTTACACATGGCCTCATTGATTTGGAGTAAACGAAGGATAGTAAAAGCCAAGAGAGGTTTTGTGGAAAGTCTCCTAGAAAAGAAAGATGTTCAGATTGCCTATATTCGAGCTCAAGGATATGTGCGAGGGGACCACGACTAGTGTAAGAATGCAGTGGTGGAGCCACGTAAGATTTCCCACAACTACAGGTCCCCACCACAGTCAGCTTTAAGTCCCCAACTTTACCGTGGTCTCGATGTAACTGAGGAGCACATTCAAGAGCCAGCACTAGATGCATGCTTTTGGGCAAGATGATATAGTTCTAGTCAGAGTCGAGAGATGATATAAATGGATGGTCGAGACTTGAGACAAGCTTGAAGCACATGACTCACGATAGAGAAGCAAGACGGAATATATAGAATGTAAGTTTAGCAAGGCTTAAACACCTCTAGCTTAGAGGTGGAAAGTTTGAGACTACAACATACCACAAGTCACACAGTTGAAATGTCCTGGGTCTATATACAAAATGACTGAGAAATCGAGGGAGATGTAAACCACCTGATTCAATCAAGGCGGTCGAATTGGAGGAAGGCTTCGGGTTTTTTGTGTGAGTAAACAGGAATTTCTTAAGCTAAAGGGAAAATTTTACCGCATACCTATTGATCCGCTTCCAAGGTGTGACGGGAATGTCACAGGGAAAAATCAACACTGGAGTAAAATCAATGTGAAGGCAGATGAGAATGCTGCGCGGACGAGCGAAAACTAGACGGATAGGATTAGAATGAAAGCATTGGAGAGAGTCAGGCATCAAGCTCAGATATAAGATGGCTGAATCACTCTGTGGTATCAATGATGGTGAGACCTTAGAATCCAGAGTAAGGAGAGTGGACCAGTGAGAGAGTCCAACAGCTAGAGACAGAGGTAAGCCGAGAAAACTATGAGGAGAAACTATTAATGATTTGGAGGCCGAGGATTTAACTACTAATATGATCTTACGTGTAACATTATGCACAGGCCGATTGATCCATTGAATCAAATCTCCCCCCAAGAGATAACAGTTTTTTTTTGTCATTGTATAAAATAACCAATTAAATAAATAAATAAATAAACAAATTAGGAGAAAAACAAAATGCAACTCATACTACAGAGGTAGAGAGGTTTTCCATCCGTAAAAGGATGTACGCAGAGAGGAGAGGAGAGGAGAGAGTGGAGAGAGAGAGAGTAAAATATAAAAATAAACTAAAGAGCCGAGAGGAGCATAAAAAAAAAAAAATAATTAACAAAAAAATAAAAAAGATTAGAGAAAACAAATCATACCAAGACGCTGAATTAGATATGGCATAGAGAGATTTACGATTTTAAACGATCTTTTAAAATGGACAATAAATGATCCGCTTTTTTTTTTTTTTTGATCCAATTGATTAATTTTTTTATTGAATGGGTCACAATCATCCATTATTAAAACAATCCAATCCAACCCACCCCAATTAGTTTTTTTAAAATTATTGGATGAATTTTATTGGATTTTGTCATCATGGATGGTGGATAATTGATCGTGACTCTTCTCACCTTAATTAGCACCCTTGCCTAATCGGAGTTTCTCCTCTGGCGCTTCTTTTCTCCTATAGTATAACCAAAACTCCTCTGCTTTTTTATTTTGTAGATGAGAAGCTTTTACATTGTTGTACTCTCTTCTCCGTGCCTTCTGTAGCCCTGCTGAAGACATGTCACTGGTAAATTTATGACACATTATGCATCATCTAAAGTGTAACGTGATTTGTTCAAAGACAAATACCTACCGCCTGTAGCTTTTTGGGATTAAGTGCTATTGAAAGTCCATGCCAGCACCATCCAAAACATACACCATATACACTTATAACACAGCCCCAAAACTAAAATCGTTGGCCAACACTAGATGCTCTGGATCTCCTTCTGCATAGAGAACGTGAAAACCCTTCAATTTTCCAATATTCAACAAAGGGTCAACAAAATAATCACTTAACATTGCAAAAGTAATATAACAACCAGGAATAACCCATCAAAATTTATAGTAGTAAGACAATATATTTATATCTTTTCAAACGGAATCAATCTATACCTCAGAAACAAGTTTTTGCAACAGAAAATAAAAATAAAATTTAAAAATACTTTTTCCAATGATAAAACACGAGAAAGAAATACATTTGGAAACCATAAAATTGAATGAAAAAAAAAGGTTATCATAATTGTGATAGGGGTGAAACTCAATTCGAGAAATAACAAATGGATTTAGGGGCAAGACAAAGTGGATAAACGAAGAAGAGAAAGTCAAGTCGGGTTTCAAGAGAGAGCACGGGCGGTATACACGTCCACCGGATTCACCACGGGCAGTGGGGGAAAAGCGATTCTATATCGGAGTTCGCTACACTGCTTCATTAGAAACCGAGCGTGAAACGAGTACGGCAGTATTTTCAAATTAAAATCGAAGTATTACATATCGGCTTAAAGAATAACCGATGTGTAAAGTTTCACATCGTTATTTCAAACGATGTTTAAAATTAACATAAAAAAATTTAAAGTCAGAATTTTTAACATTCTACATCGGTTCTATCTAACCGATGTAAAATAGTATTAACCACATCCATTTCTAAATAACCGATGCAGAAAATTATAAAGAAAAAAGAAATTAAAATCTACTTTTACACATCTAGGCTTATACTAACCATGTATAAAATTGAAAAAACTTCGAAGATAAAAGTTTATCGTTTACACATCGGTTTTACAATAAACGATGTGTATAACATTATTAACACATCGGATTTTTCAGAGAACCGATGCAGAATATTCCCAATTTTTTTCTTTCCCTCCTTCTATTCCAAGGCTCTACCCATTCTTCTGTTCATGAACCCTAGCTAAAACAGAAAAACACTTCCTCCCTCTCGCTAACGCGCGTTCATCTCCTCCGTCCGAGCTCACTTTCCTCCCTAGCTTACACCAACAACAAGCAACTTCTAACCCTAGCCTATACATCAGAGCCGTAGAACCATCAAGCGAGCAGAACGCCATCCGCAGCTACCTCCTCCTCCTTGAGTTCTATTTGGTAAAACCAAACCGGAATTTGCACGATACTTCAAACATCAAAAGAGGCGCTGTTGAATATTGAAGGTAAGGTTCCATTTTACATTTCCTCTCCTCACATTTAACATTTCCTCAAAACTCACCACCCAACTTCATTTTTCTTTCTTACTCTTGTCTTAATTCCTCTTTCTTTCACATTAGGTTTTTATTTATCAACTCTCTCGTGAAAAGGAAGCACCTCTCTTCAAAAACACAACATCAAACTGGTGAACTCCTTTTCTTTATTATTCTTGCACCCGTTTCACGCTTTTTTTTTCTTATTTCCGAGCTTTATTATAACATAAATGTTTATTTAGAGTAAAAATAAAGTTCTCGGAATAATTGAAGGTATATTCATTAAAGCTTTCTTACGCGGGTAGAAGTATATTCATAAAACATAGACAACAGATAACTTAGACACACCCAAAGACCTCCTGCAAAGCCCCTAAAGGTCAAAACGAAAGGACAGGGAGATTAAAATTCTGGTCTATGTTAGGATTTATTTTGGGAATGGATAGTTTGTTTGAAATTGCTAGTTAATGATATAAAGTTGAGGGAAACAAAATTAAGAATATGTATCTGGCTCATGTTCGATTCATGTATACAAAGGCGGTAGTTAACTTTGTGATTACATGACAAATTGTTGTTTATATCTCTTACTCTGCCCTATTATGGCAATTCTTGTCATCACTAGTTTTTCTTTGGTTCGAGATGGTTGCTTACTAGTTAGAGGATCAAAGGAGATGAATTGTTTGCTTTCTCGTTTTTTAGCAATAAGCTTGGTATCTTAATATACCGGAATGTGATTAACATGGTCCCGCTAATTGCCTATTTTATTCCTTGATCGTATAGAACAGAAATCATTTGATTGATTTTACCGAGATATTCAACTTGCTCTCCCGGGAAAAGAAACAACGACTTGCCAAACTCTTCGATCTTGTTTTTACCCTTTTCCTCTCTCGTTTTTGGTAGTTGACTTTAAAAAGACCTTATAGTGTCCGTCAATTTTATGGTTTTCATTAGAATTCTTAGATGTTCATTTTGCTGGGGTGATCTACACTTCATTGCATAGTGCTACCTCTCCGCTTTGTTCACTCTCTCTGTCTTTGCACACAACAACTAGGCGTGTCTCTCGTAAGGTATGTTTTGGACGAAAAGCTTTCATTGAGTTTTAATGTATTTTCTTGAAAATTTATTTGATTCGAGAATATGCCCACAAAAATTAGTAAAGCCTTAGTTTCCGCTTTGAGATGTAATACCAACGAGCGCACGTGTATGTGCTTAATGTACCGCTCATTGTGTTGGGATCTTGAATTGTCCAAAGTTGGACGTTTAGGGAAAAACTTTTCTTAATTCAGTTAAAATAGTTATTCATTGATTCTAATGTTATATACTTGATGAAAGTTCTGATTGATAAATTTCATTTCGTTCTCCAGGTGCATACTTTATCGTGGTGGATGTCATCGCTCAAGTAGTGTACGCCCTGAGACCGCAGGGAAATGCCGCCAAATTTTGGTCAGTATGAGCAGGAGAGTTAAGGACTAATCGTTAATCGAATGTTGAAAAAGTTTTTCGAATGGGATAGGGCCATACCGTCATAAGAAAGTGGTTGATGAATATGTTGGACTAAGTACAAAGGTATTGGTTTAGTCATGGATCGCGGTTGGATGAATGCTAGACGGACAAGTGATGAGTATGAGAATGGAGTGGAAGATTTTCTACAGTTTACAAAAACAAATGCTCCCGATAGTGGTAATGGAAGGTTTTATTGTCCTTGTGTTAATCGTTTGAATGAGAGACCACTAGAAGTTTCGAGGAGATACGTGATCATCTTATTTGTGAGGGGATTTGCAAGAGTTATACAACATGGATATGTCATGGTGAATCGTTAGACAAAGCCGAGGTGTCGGACAGAGAGGATGTTGATGACGTGGAAATGGACGATGGACTAGAGGACATGATCCGTGATGTCAAGTAAAGAGTCTTTTCGGCACGCACATGTGTATGATACTTTGTGCAGTGATGCTAAGTGGCTTTGTATCCGGGTGCACTAATTTCACACGGTTATCGGGTAAGCAGATTGTTCAAGTGAAGGCGAGAAATGGGTGGAGCGATAAAAGCTTTACCGAATTGCTTGAGTTGTTGAAAGAAATGCTTCCGTAAGGCAACACATTGCCATCTCGAAACTATGAGGCGAAGAAGATATTGTGTCCGATGGGTATGGAGTATAAGAAAATACACGCTTGCCCCAATGATTGCATATTGTACAGAAAGAGTTTGAAGAGATGCACGAGTGCCCTGTGTGTGGGGTATCACGCTACAAAGTGAAGGATGGTGATTCTAGTTGTGATGTGGTCACCAAAAGTCCTCCCGCGAAGGTGTTATGGTATCTTCCCGTGATTCCGCTGGTTCAAGCGATTGTTTACTAATGTAAATGACGCAAAGAACATTAGATGGCATGCAGATGAGAGGAAGTGTGATGGACAGCTTCGCCATCCGGGCCGATTCTTTGCAATGGAAGAGAATTGATAGTTTGTTTCCGGATTTCGCAATGAGCCCAGAAACCTCAGGCTTGGACTTGCTACCGATGGAATGAATCCATATGGAAACTTAAGTAGTATTCATAGTTCATGGCCTGTTCTCCTTGTAATTTACAACCTATCTCCTTGGTTGTGCATGAAGCGCAAATACATTATGTTAAGTATGATTATTTCGGTCCTAAACAAACAGAAATGATATTGATGTTTATCGGAGTCCCTTGATTGAAGACTTGAGAATGTTGTGGGATGAAGGCGTTGATGTGATTGACGGGTATTGCCGTGAGACATTCAGATTATGCGTACATGTTATTTTGCACCATCAATGACTTTCCAAGCATAATGAACCTCGTGTGGGTATAGTGTTGGGGGGCATAAAGCATGTCCAATATGTGAAGAAGGAACATGTTACCATCAACTGCAACATGGAAGGAAGACGGTTTACCTTGGGCATCGGAGATTTCTCCGACGTAATCATCCTTATCGTAGATTGAGAAAAGCTTTCAATGGACTTCCGGAGAATGAAATTGCTCCGGGGCCTTGATTGGAGAGCAAGTTTATGAAAGGGTGAACAACACTAATGTTATCTAAGGAAGCACCTGAAGAAGGCTATCGAGAAGAAAATATGGAAGAAGAGGTCGATCTTCTTTGATCTTCCATACTGGTGCAAGCTTGATGTAAGACATTGTATTGATGTGATGCATGTAGAGAAAAAATGTGTGTGACAGTTTAATCGAAACGCTTCTCAAGATTCAAGGCAAGACAAAGGATGGTGTGAATGCTCTGCCTGGATCTAGTTGCGATGGGTATACGAGAGCAGTTAGCTCCACTTAAAGTGGGGGATAAGAAGACTTATTTGCCCCCAAAGATGTCATACTTTATCAAAAAAAGAGAAAAGAAGTTTCGCGGAATGTCTACGGGGAGTCAAAGTGCCATAGTGGTTACTCTTCAAATATCGAAGACTTGTCTCAATGAAAGATCTCAAATTAGTTGGCTTAAAGTCTCATGATTGTCATGTCTTGATGCAACAACTACTACCGGTGGCCATTCGTGACATATTGCCAAAAAAAGTCAGACATGCCATTACTAGGTTATGCTTATTCTTCAATGCTATATGTAGAAAGGTCATTGACACTAAAAATTTGGATGAGTTGGAAAATGAGGCAGCAATTGTCTTGTGCAATTTGTATATGTATTTTCCACCTTCATTTTTGACATCATGGTTCATTTGATTGTTCATCTAGTGAGGGAGATTAGATTGTGAGGTCCCGTTTATTTAAGGTGGATGTACCCGATTGAGCGATACATGAAGATCCCCGAAAGGATATATGAAAAATCCACACCGTCCCAAGTATCTATTGTTGAAAGGTATGTTGCAGAAGAAGCTATTGAGTTTTGTACAGACTACATGTCAAGCGGAACTCGTAGGGCTTCCAAGTCTCGTCACGAAGGAAGATATGATGGTAAGGGTGACACGAGGTATCACCGTTAAGAGCATGGATCGGGAGGAAGTGCTTTCAAGCACATTTGTATATATTGAATAACACCGATGAGGTTGAACCATACTTATGTGAGCATAAAAGTATCATCAATGAAACTTACCCTAGAATGAATGAAAAATGGTGTTTGAACAAGCATAACAAGACTTTCTTGAACCGGTTTAAAGAAAAAATTGCAAAGGATGGTACAGCTTCTGATACATTAAAATGGCTAGCACAGCGGCCTAACTTTGATGTCATATGCTGGAGTGGGTACGATATCAATAAGTATTCCTTCTATACAAAGTCCCAGGATGACAAAAGTACTATGCAAACAGTGGGGTTATGGTCGTCACCGAGTCCATGCATTTCTCTAGTTCGAAAGATAAAAACCCTGTTATGGCATCGCTTCATACTTTGGAATCATTGAAGAGATATGGGAGGTTGATTACACGAAGCTTAGAGTACTGTCTTTAAATGTCATGGATCGACAAGAACAATGGTGTGCAAACCGATGAGTTAGGATTCAAATTGGTGGATCTTAGTAAGGTAGGTAATAAAGAGGAACCTTTCATCATGGCATCCCAAGCAAAACAAGTGTTTTTATCCGTGATCCTTCTAACAAAAGGTGGTCGTGGTTCTCCAGGGAAAAAACATGTATAATCGTAGTGAGGGAAATCACGATTCAACTCTTGATATTTCGATACTCCTTCTTTCTCAACACGAGTGCCTAATTTCAATGAGGAAAATGAAGTGGATGATGTACATGCTACTCGTGAATGATCACCAAGAAGGGTTATGGGAGAACTTTACTAATTGACCACAAAGTAAGTTTAGTTTGATATTACTATCAAGTTTGGCATATTATATGTTTACGTTGATATTTGTAAGTTATGTTTATGTACGTTGATCGATATTTATAAGTTATGTTTGATATTTATCCGACATACTAACAAGTTTTTTTTGTTTTGTGTTTAAACAGTATACATGGCTGATCACGAGGATATCCCTCCTTCATGCAGCGGGTAAGAGACCCCTCATCTAGGTAGAAAGGGTAGACGTGCCACACGGATGAGGCATTTGACCGCCAATCGTGGGTCAAATCAAAGGATAAGAGTAGATTTTGATAATAAACTCAATCCTATTGGGCCAATGGAAGATCGGTTCTACGTCCCAGTGTTTATCCGTATCTACTTTATTTTTATCTTAATAATATCATACAAGAATTGTTGATTCTTTTGGTCTTAATGTAGTTGACCTTTGACATACCGGATACATACGCTATGAAGAAGCGTTGCTAAAGTATCTTGGAGAGCGTTGGAGGGCTTTTAAGGTCGACTGGGGCAGATACTATATATTCAATCCAAAAGTAAAAAAGAACCCACTGAGGTGTATCCGTTTCTTGACAAGGCGACGTGGGATCGCTTTGTTCAAAGCCGACATGATCCCAACTTAAAGTTAACTTATTTGATTTGTCTCTAAATTTATGTAATTGCATTAATTTCATTTACTTATGTAATTTAATTGTCTTTTATTTATAACAGGAGAAGAGGAAAAAGGGGCAAGAAAACCAAAGCAAGAATCTCTACCCCATGTCATGTCTCGTGGGGGATATAAAAAGCTTGTTCGTGAAAATGGTTGAAGAGGAAAAGAAAGCACGTCAGAAGCAGCATCTCAAAGCGGATCCTAATGCCGAAACTCTTCCGCAGGTTGTTGATCCACCTCCACCCCCACGCCATCGTTCATGGACGAGGGGCCGACAAAGAAAAACCGGACAATATACATCCGAGGAGGCCCGCCACGTAGCTGAGAGGAGTGTAAGTATAGTTTGTTGTACTTGTCATTTTAAGATTGTTACCGAATTGTAATGTGACCCGATATTTTATGTGATAGGATGCCTTGGATGATCAACTAACCCAAGGAACCTTTGTTCCTAGAGGACGCAATGATATCTTATCTCATGTTATCGGAAACCAGACCACCCGGCCGTGTCATTGGTGTGGGATGGGAGTCGGCATTCGCCAATACCATGGTTCATCTTCACACCAATGCCACAGGGATGTTGAAGCAGACAGAGCACGACTAAAACAGAGATTGCAATTTGAGCTCGGACAGAGATGGCCGAGCAGTTTGCCCAGCAGATGGCAATATTGACTTCTATGTCCCAAACAGATGACAACTAGGTGTCCAACCCTCTATCCAACCCTTTGTCCATGTGAGCACTAAGGGCTCATGTGATCCTCCTCATCATCCCGAAAATGATGATGATGGTGATGATGATGATGATGATGACGACTCCTGATAGGTGTGAGCCGTATGTTGATGATCATCATCATCGCCGCTAGTGGCATTGGGTGGGGCACATAATAACTTAGGTAATACCATACACCATCGGTTATTATCGGATGATCACCGAGGGTGTCTCATTGAGATTATTCGAGATGTCGATGCTCGAGTCCCCGTGCTCCACCGAGGAGGTTCAAACAAAGTGGTCGCCCCAGAACTTCATCCTCTCGGCCAAGAAGACTGGTCAACTTTCTTGTTGCATCCGAGGTATTCGGTTAGTTGTGTTTTTCTATATTCATAGTTGAAATAATTTATTATTGTTTCAAGATAATGCTTTATTTTTATTCGTTATAGGATGTTGGAAATGATATTGTGCCTAAAAAGGTCGGATCTAGGAAGACCCAGAGATGTCCGCTCCTCGCCAAGGTATTCATTTGACCATTTAGTTAATAACGAATTAAATAACTTAATTATCCGTGATTACTAATATATATCTATGTTGTTTTGGGGATCGACAAAGGGGCACCTGGCCATGGTGATGTTTTTAAAGTTACGGCTATATACAGGTTGTCACCATGGAGAATGACGAGCCTTGGTAAGGTTGGAACATGATGCCACCCCGGTGAACTGTATATACCAAAGAAGGAACTTATGGAGATGATACTCAATAAAGAAATGGCCAGTTCCGCACACATATCGTTTTGGTGCACGTAAGTACATTTTATTTATAAGTTAAGTACGTAATTAATTTTTAAATACTATGAAAATTAACATGTTTTTCCAATATATTAGGTATCTCGAGATCGTATGTTAGTCGATCAGGGTAACCTCGCCTTTATGGGTTCATTGACCCCATGTTCATTCAGGGTGATGTTCTCCTAGCATCTAAGACCCGGTCACTACCATACGTGATATACTTGCCCGAGAAGATCATCAATTCTATCTTGCGCCTTATCTCAATAAGTAAGTACCGGTTATTTAAGTATAACTAGATATGTCTTAGTCACTAACTGTTCGCCAATACAGCTGCAGCATTGGCAACTGTTGCTCTTGTACCCAAGAATGAACGTCGTGGTCTTCTTCCGCTCATTGGGAAATAAGCCATGAATCAATCAAGACGATCATCGAAACGTAAGCAATAAAATACTTTATAATCGTAATGCAGTTGTTTTAATTATCTGAAATCTATTAGATATACTTTAATTAATGTTTTTGTCATGATAGGTCTATTAATGCAACCCACATGTTGCGTGGTGAAAGGTGTACTCGGCCATCGATGGATTATTCCCAGCGTAAGATATTTATTAGTTCAAATGCATCAAATGCAGTGGGTACAATAATTGATTTCTATTTTATTTAATTCCTCATATTCTAATTGGGTTTCATTTGTACGTAGTCACGTATACAACGTGGGTCATGGGAATGTGGCTACTATGTGATGCAGTGGATGTTGGGAATTATCTCCTCCGGGATCACTGAAAGATGGCAGGAGGTAAATGTTAATTGACACAATTAGAATTAATAATATAGATTCGTTATATGTTTTATGTTAGTTTATTACTCAAAAGATATAATCTTTTGTCCAATTAAACTTGCAGATATTCAACAATCCAACTCCATTATCTGATTCTGACATCAACAACATAAAGAGGCGTTGGGCAGCTTTCTTTCTTGAAGTGTACCAACCATAGTTTGTATATATGTAGTTAGTTTAAAAACTTATCATGTACTAGCTATAGTGTACCTTTGACTGATGATATGTATTAGTGCTCAGGTCTGGTTCAATTCTTCTTCTCTCGTGTTTTGATGTAGCCTTGATAAAGTGTTGTTTTCATTCATTCGAAATTGATTAGGCCCGATGCCCTCTGTTTTGATTCTGTGCTCACTAGTCATTTGATGAAATGTCGTTATTTTTAACCATATGTGTAAGAGCTGATTGTTTGTGCCAAGAAAATTGAATGAAGTATGTTTTGATTTTGATATGGTTAAAACTTTGTTGCAATTGTGTCAAAACCGGTTTGGTGTTCTGTTGTTGTTTCTTGTTTGATCAGTGGCTTCTTCTGGTTTGTTAGCTTAAACAAGTTCCCGGAATTGATGGTTATGAATTAGTAAGTGCTCTTACTTTACCAATTAATTTGCCTTGCCCATTTGTTATCTAACTCATGTGATGCCTAAATCACGTGTGGTTACTTCGCTTCTTTGTTTCTTGTCATCGAATGAACTATAAAAATTTGTGTCTTCCAATTGTATGTGTCTGCTTGTTATCATTTTCTACTAGTTTGATGCAATAACTACATTATGTTTACCCCAAAATTTACAGTATGTTATTCCGGTATTGATCGCAGACATCAAACAGGGGAAAGGAATGATTGAAATGTAAATAACAGATTAAAAAAAAAAGAGATTTTACACATCGGTTCTACAAAAACCGATGTATAAATTTCACTTACACATCGGTTTTAATAAAAACCGATGTGTAAATTTCACTTTACACATCGGTTATTATTAAAACCGATGTGGAAAGTGAAATTTCCACATCGGTTTTTGGAAAAACCGATGTAGAAAGTGTAATTTCCAACTGCTTATCAATTGACAAATTAATTTTCCACATCGGTTAAAAGAAAACCGCTGTTTAAAATATACTTTACACATCGGTTTTATAACCGATGTGTAAAGTGGCAATAAACCACATCGGTCGTTTCCACATCAGTTTGAAAACCGATGTGGAAAGCCATAAATAACCGACGTGGAATCCCTTTTCTGCACTAGTGATTGGAACAACAGATTGGAGGATGTTGGTCGGATTTCCAGGGAGACCCGAAGCGAGTCGATGTTGAAAGAAGGTTCATGATGCAGAGGAAGCAACGAGCCGGTGTTGGGATGGAGGTCAAAAACGGCACCTGGATTGGAGAGGATGGAGGTGGAACGGGTAGAGACTCTCTGAACTAATTTTGACGAGGCACATGACTTTCTTAGACTCCAATATAATCTGATCCGTTTATCCATTTTAATTGTGACCCAACGGCTGTTGTTATCAGTTCTCATTTCTCACAATAGATAGTAGTTCTCATATGATACACTATATATATATATATATATATATATATATATATATATATATATATATATATATATATATATATATATATATATTTTCCGATTCGAACTGAATCAAACCAAACCAATTTCAATTGGTTCGGATATTGTTATTGACTTTTTAAAGTTTACATTTTTTTTTTGTTTTTAAATATTTTTAGCCAGGAAAGGTAGCAAAGCTACCGTGTTCTTCGAAAAAGTTTAGGGTCGTAAGACTCAAACCAATAATTCGATGAATTTGAAAAATCAACCAACCAATTAAATTGGTTCTTTTTTTTGTGTGTTCAACTTCGAATTGAATCAAACCCAATATTTATTAGTTCGGTTATTTTGGACCCGAACCAATTAATATATTTTAATATTCAATATCTATATCACTTTATCAATTGGTAACTTTTCTTATATTGTTCCTGTAACAGCAGAAGGAGTTGCCAACCGAACCGAACCAATTTTGATTGGTTCGGATTTTTTATATTATTTTACTATTAATTTTTTAAAGTTTACAATTTTTTTGTTTTAAAATATTTTTAGCCAGGAAATGTACCAAACCCAATGGTCATCGGTTTGGTTATCAGGTTCAAGAATTTTGGAACCGAACTAATTACTATATTTTAGTATATATATATATATATATATAATACTTAATATTTATTATATTTAATAATTTAATATTTTAATTTTTTATATATATATTTTAATATTTTCTGGTCCAAACCAAACCCAATCGAACCGAAACAATTTTGACTGGTTCGATTTTTATATTATTTTATTAGTAGTTTTTTAAAGTGTACAAATTTTTTGTTTTTAAATATTTTTATCCAGGAAATATAGCAAGCTACCGCATGTTCTTCAAAAGTTTAGCGGCGTAAATCCGAATGAATAATTCGATGAACCGATCCAATTAAATTGGTTCTTATATTTATATATATATTTTAATATTCAATATCTATATCACTTTATCAATTGCCAACTTTTCTTCTACTGTTCCTGTAAAAGTAGAAGGAGTTGCCAACCGAACATAACCAATTTTGATTGATTTAGATTTTTTATATTATTTTATTGTTGATTTTTCAAAGTTTACAATTTTTTTGTTTTTAAATGTTTTTAGCCGGGAAAAGGTACCAAACCCAATGGTCATCGGTTTGGTTATCAAGTTTAGGAATTTTGGAACCGACTAATTACTGTATTTTAGTATTTATACACACACACACACACACATATATATATATATAAATACTTAATATTTATTATATTTAATAATTTTATATTTTAATATATATATATTTTAATTTTATATATATTTTAATATTTTCGGATCCAAACCAAACTCTACCGAACCGAACCAATTTTGATTTGTTCGGATTTTCATATTATTTTATTATTAATTTTTAAAGTTTATATATATATATATATATATATATATATATATATATATATATATATTTTAAATGTTTCTAATCAGGAAAGGTAGCAAACTACTATGTTCTTCGGAAAGTTTAGCGGCGCAAACCCGAAAGAATAATTCGATGAATCGATCCGATTAAATCGGTTTGTATTTTTTTTGTGTCCGGGTCTGAACCAAACCCAATGATCATTGGTTTGGTTATCATGTGGAACCGAATTAGTTGCTATATTTTAGTATTTATATATATATATATATATATATATATATAAATTTATTATATTTATATTTAAATATAAATATTAATTATATATTGACATGATCCATTACCTCTTGATCCTTGTGCTAAACGGTAGATACGTAAATTGTAATCATCGTTGATAATTTATTTTGAAATTATATGATAGATAAGAGAGTGAAAGGTTCTCATAGATACAATATGATTTATATTTCAACTCATATTTCAATAAACCTGCATTATTTTACTTTTGAAAAAAAATCTTATAGACACTCGTGAATATCGCCTGGGTTATTACAGTCAACAAAGAACAAACATTATTAAATTGAATAATATAATTTGCAATATTAAAAAGATTTGCTAACAAGATCCCAAGAACATCTTAAGATCAAAAAAAAAAAATCAGATTGAAAAACTAAATATTATATTTTCGAAATCCAAAATACACTGTTTCTAGATAAATTTTCCTGATTCGAAAAAAATAAAGGGAATAAAAAATTAAAAAAATAACCGCGCATCCCTCCCAACTCCCAAGCCCTCCCTCCATTCCCCCCGACCAAGCTGGAGCCCTAAATTGTACCCTGAGCCGTAAGTCCCACCGTTTGAATCCAGAGTTTGGCATCGTCGTCGTCGTCGTCGTCAGGGTTTTGAACAATTTCCCGAGGTATTGTATTGCTAGCCGTGCATGTCTTTCCAAGTATCAATTTTCTGTGTTTATCTGCACTTTCTCATTATTATTTTTGAAATTTTGAATGTTTCTCTGAGTGTGATGTATTCGGGGTTCACGAAAGCATAAATTCTACCCAATTTGTATTTTCTTGGTGCTGAGGAGACTTGGAAGCTTTGTATTCTTACGGTTCTGTGAAATGTGAAACTAAGCTTAGTCATCTCTCTCACGAACACCTTTCAATCTCAAAACAATGGAATACGAATCTAGGTTTGATAATAGCACCAAATCCTTCAAGTTCTGTGTTTTGGAATTGCGTGTCATTTCTCTACTGAGTAAAGGCAGATATTCCTTCAAGCACCTGTTATGTGGCTTTATTGTCTGGTGAAAAATGTGTTCCTTTGTATCTATGTTCGTTTATCTGAACCTGCCGCATATGATATGGCTGAATGCGTTACATATTTTGTTGATAAATGGATTTTTTTTTTAGCAGTTTTCGTGTTGGTTTAGGTTGGCTCCCCTCTTTGATTTGTGGAATTAGGTATTCTATTGTTAATTTTATTTGATGATGATGCCATTGAATAGATGTGGAAGCCATGTCAGAACATGACATTGTAATATTACCATTCTGTTAGTTAAACTATATGTAATGATCCACCTTCAAGTCAAATACAGAGATAAACTTACAAAGACAAAAGAGGAATGGTAAAGAAGAGCGTTAGTATTGGACCAGTGGATGGCTTATAGCCTTAAGCTGTCCACCCGAAGCCAGAGGTTTGCATCCTTCAAGTTTCATAGTAATTTGACACAACATTGGTAGCAGAATGCACACAGAGATGACGGGGCTGCAATAGAAATTAATTTAAGCAACAACTATTCACCCTCCTCTTCAGTTTGAACTTGAAGTTTTGGAAAGTATTTTAAAATATTCAACCAAGTTCCAACCTTCATACTATATCTTTGCATCAAATATGATATAAGAGAAAGTTATGACAAAACAATATCTGTACAAAGTGATAGAGATGTTAATCCATTCATGACTGATGAGCCTCTAGGAGTCAATGGATCTCCCCACTATATATATATATATATATATATATATATATGAGATGTATCAAGTGAGAGGAGTGTTTTTATATGAGAACGAGAGGACCAAATCTAGGCCTTTGGATCACACATGAATGATTAAATGGTCAAGATTAGAACATAAAATCATGTGACTTTTTAAGTGATCACAAGACCACTTAACTAACTTCTAATCCCGACGATCCATGTATGATTTAATGGTGCAAATTTGCTCCTCTCACTCTCATATAAAAATTATTCTCTCACTTGATACGCCACTATACACACACACACATTTCACATTATTTTTTAATATTTTGTATTTGAACACCAGGCCTTGCTCTAACTGCTAATTTATGTGATTTTGCTATTTATCTTTTGCTCCTGTTCTTCCTTCCTTAAGAGAAAGCTTTAGATAGCAATCCTCTGATTATAGTTAACCATTGATTGATATTAATTTTTGGTTTTACCATGATTACAGAAGCAATATATAATCAAACATGCTAAACAAAAAGCTAACTGAATCAAGATGGAGAAACTAAGCTGTATTCGGATGGAATTAATAGTGTTTTATGTAAGATGTTTAAGGTTTAAATATAATGTTTTGAATTTTGACCTTTGCACTCCTTCGAAGCATTTTCTTATCTTCTATTTTTAGAGATATGTATTCTATGACTCCTTTAATAAGTTAACATAAAAGACCAATGAAAGATGCCGATGAATAATAGTTATGTCCTGTGCTTGATATACGGTAAGGCCATTTATGCTGAATAAGTTTTTGCAGAGTTGTGATTCCCATTTCATCTCTCCAACTCAATAGTCAAAGCACAGTTAACACTGTGTCAGGGCTTTCAATTTTGACGACTCACCTTCACCGTGTTATTCGTGGATTGTTCGTTGAATGGCTCATTATTCTCGGGGTCGTGATTTCTTGTACTGTAATTTGTGTGGGACGATGCTCACAGTCCCTTCAGTCACGCACGCAGAATGCCCATTGTGCAAAACTAGGCGCAGCATAAAAGGTGAGTAAGCCTTTCAAGTTTGAACCTTTTTTCTTCCTCTTTTTCAGATTATTGATTTGCATGCTTGGTTTGTTTAGTTATATGTTAACAAGTGTAAATTATTTGGAGGGTGGGGTGGATCAATTATGTGCTTTTATTGTACAAATTGTGGAAATTATGATACACAATCAAACTCATACAATGCTGCTACTAAACTAATTTTTTTTCCAAACATGCTTTGTGTAGTGAAGTTCTGATTGTTATTTGTTTATCAGTCAGGGTCTGCTCAGTGATTATTTGAGTACAGTGTCCAATTATTTTTTGTGAAGTATTAATGTTGTTCTTCCCTTATTCATACTCTGAGCGAGATATTTGGTCTACCATTCTGCTATTGACATCTGAAATCTTATGATGTGGCCAAATCACTGCCATTTAATCCTTTTACAACATGCTTGCCATGATTTTTTAAATATATACACACACACACACACACGCTAGTGTTTCCATTGGTTGGGGCGGGTACTTCCTCTTCCTCTCATTTTTATGTGATTCATATCCTGTGTAAGGGCATTTATATGCGGGGAGAGGAATTTACTGCACTATCATCTGAACCATTGGTGCAAGCTTCTGTGTTTGAACGGCTGCTTGTATATTTCAATATTGTGTTTGTGCACATATTTTGAGCTAAAGTGAAATTATTTCACTCCTAACTGTCGGAAATATGTTTATTTAACCATAACTTTCTTCTGCTGATGTTTCATTCATCTTAACTGACTATCCTTTTCTTCAGATATTCGCGGAAAGGAAATAAGTTACACAATTTCCTCTGAGGTATGCTTTAGATTAGACCCATGTCATATTTTTTATTGATTTTGTTGAAATAGATTATTTCTATCACCTAACTTATGATTTCTTAGATGACAACTTGCCATATGGTACATGGGTAGAGGGTGTAAGCTTAATTTCTGATTTCTTTTTTAAATAAAAAAAATAATCCACCTTTACTATGACATTGATGTAACTAAATTCATGATGAATTGATAGCTTGCGTGAGTTCTTTTAATATGTGCAAGGTATACCTTGATTTACACCCGACCCTTGTTCTGGAATAGATGGAATTTGATACCAAGACGACCATCATTGGAGTATGAATAATGAATAATAGATTACATTTAGGGAGCTGCTACGGTGATTTTGATAATTCAACTGCTTTTTGATATGAACCAATAGATGAAGAGGTAGTATTTATTGATGACATTTATTATGTAGAATATCAAATTTCTTCTTTTACATTTTTGTCCTTCAGTAAACAAATTTTACGTTAGTTATAACCAGTTAGAACCGGTTGTTATTTTGAAAATAATTTTTTTTTTCAAGTAAAAATGTGAAGGGGATGCCGGCAACTTGTTTTTTCCGGCAACTCAGTGGCCAAAAATCCCATAACTCAGTGACAAAAGGATCCCATAGGCTTCCTCAGCCTTCCTCGACGCCAAGTTGATGTCATTTAATCGGCCAACAACCTTTTGAAGAGCATCTTCAACAGATACAATAGAGAAGCAAAATTGGCTCTGTGGCCATTGCTTGGCCCCAGGCTCAACCAACAAGAACTCAGAACAAATATCCAAACCGCTATGCGAGTGTGACCCAAAATGTAATTTAAAACCAATATTTATCCAAAAGAACATAGCAAAATTGGCTCTGTGGCCATTGCTTGGCCTCAAGCTCAATCAACAAGAACTCAGAACAAATTTCCAAACCGCTGTGAGTGTGACCCAGAATGTAATTTAAACCAATATGTTATCCAAAAGAAAATATCTCAAGCCTTCAATAAAAGTGCTCAATCTTGAAAAAAATGAAACCAGAATTCTAAGCTAGAAAGGGGAAAAACTTATTTTACTGAATTATCATAGAAAGAGAAAAAAGAATGAATATAATGGATGATTCTGAGAATAGCTTCTGCATGACGCTGTAGAATCACAGAGAGAGAGGGGCAAGGAATTATAGAAAGTGAAAGAGAAAGAAAATAGCTTTGAAAATTTCTCTCACTTTCTCTCAACAAAATGGCTTTGAAAATAACAAGTAAAATCAACTTCGGTGAGAGATCTGTCACATGAGTGGGGTGCGATGACGGACCGGAGCAGCGGTTTGATGGCACGGTGGAGAAAGTTTCAAACCTTTGGATCTAGAGTGGCCTGTACAGATTTGCCTCTCCAATCACTGACCGGAGCTATATTCAACAACAACAACTTCAACCACTTGTTCTTCTAATCAACCAACTCATGCTTGGACTTGTAGAATGGTGGAGATCAACGCCACGACGAAGCTGGTTCAGGTACCTTCGTGTTTTGGGATGGCGGAGCTCCAAAGGATACAGGAGGTGCCAGAGCTGGGAAGGACACGGGCGGTGGCGGAGCTGGAAAGAAGGACATGGGCGGCGACGCTCCCAACATCAATAAGTGCTAAATTTATTTCTTCTTTGAAAAGATATAATTAATGTATGTTCATTTTTCAGGAGTTATTTACTTACTAAGGATAAATTTGTAAAATCAAATGTTTTTAGGTTAAAAATCAAAGACTAAACCCCCAATTTGGTCCCGAGAAAAACACTCAGTGCGAAATAGTCACTATCCAAAAAAAACTATCCATTTAGTCCTTAAGAATGTGTTTACCGGACGAGATTAGTCCTTTCATCGAGTTGACCACCTTTGACCGCAGGTTAATTATTGACGTGTCAGTATCCATTTCTTAGAAACCAAAACGCATGCCGTTTGGGAACTGAATTTCCTTCTTCTTCCTTCAGCTTCTTCTTCTTCTTCAAGAAGCTTCAACATCATCAGCGAACATATCTCCTCACCCACACCACCCTTGATGTTGGATGCTTAATGTTGATTTTTCCTTTTCCTTTTCCTTTTCACTTTGCATTTTTGTTTAAATATTCTCTAAAGTTCGTCTGATAAATCTGGAAGAAGAAGAAAAATATGCAATTTGACGGTTAACTCATTTAAAAAATTTAGTCAAAAATGTTTTTTTTTTCCTGGGAAAAAAATAAGCTAAAGTAAAGTACATATAAGAAAAGTGAAGCAACCCAGAAGGTAAAAATTTGAACTTTTAACACCCCTTTTAAGAGAGAGGAAAACAACAATCGAAGAAGTAAAAAATGCAGAGGTTAGAGATGAATGAAAGGAAGGAAACCTGGAAGTGATCGAAGGACAAGTTGGCGCGAAAAGAAGCCATAAGCTTAAGGTGTCACCAAAAACGGTGTCGCCTTAGACAAAAAGGGGCTTTTGAGGAAGTGGGGATGGCACCGGTACAGCAGCTTGGAAGCGCAAAATCCAAAGGTGAGCGTCGTATGTGGTGGTTACGGTGTAAAGTAAAATTGGAAAAGCAGAGAGAGAGAGAAAGAGAGAGAGAGTTTGAGTTTGAAGGGAAATCAGAAGCGAGAAAAGAGGATGAATTGAAGGGAAATTAATCGAAGGAAGTTCCGACGCTGGAGACACTCATCTGTACCTGCCACAGCGCCACCCCTTTATCATCTCTCTCAAAGTGATTGGAAGAAGAAGAAGAAGAAGCTGGAGGAAGAAGAAGGAAATAAACGACATGCGTTTTGGTTTCTGAGAAATGGATCTTCGACAATCGTCAGCAATTAACCTGCGGTCAAAGGTGGTCAAATGACAGAAGGACTAATCTGTCCCGGTAAACACATTCTTAAGGACTAAATTGATAGTTTTTTTTGGATAGGGACTATTTCAGACCCGAGTGTTTTTCTCAGGGACCAAATTGGGGGTTTAGTCTAAATCAAATACTTTGAGTTGACTTCATTAAATTCATTAATGCTTATCTTTGGTCAGAATAGACCTGCACCAAAACAACTAAATCTTCCAAGGCACCATAGAAATTCTCTTACATTTATTGATCATGTTGAACAAGGTTTATCGTAAACACAACGATGTTCATATTCCTTAAATGCCCCCTTTTGGTGGCAGTATGTCAGAAGAGAGGATTTGATGGCGATATAGCAAAATTTGTGATCTTATTAAATGCCCCCTTCTGGTTGGCAGGATGTCAGAAGAGAGGGTTTGATGTCAATATAGCAAAATTTGTGTTTTTATTATTATGAACACAATGATGCTAATTTCATATTTGTTATGGGTTCATATTCCTTGAATGCCCCCTTTTGGTTGGCAGGATATTAGAAGAGAGCTTGGAATCAATATAATTGATGAACAGAAGGTGCAATTGTCAAAGGTAATGCAACCTGCAATATTTATTAGAGGGCATGGTCTTTCCTTGAAGCATGAGTACGTATTAATGTAATTTTTCTTGACAGGTCAACAAGAAGTGTGAAAAATGTGGCCATGATGAAGCAAGCTTTTATACCCGACAGGTATTAGAAATAATAATGCAGATTCATTAAATTTATATGAAGCCTATTTAGTATCCAAATTTTTAGTGTCTCAAATGTCAGATGAGATCAGCGGATGAAGGGCAAACTACGTTCTACACTTGCACCAACTGTG
>JAUPTC010001108.1:0-29052 GCA_030762895.1 Sophora flavescens
TGATGAAAGTTTTAAAGATGTTTTAAAACTATGTGATCTGGGAAGATACTCTTGAGCGTGCAAAGAAAGATTAAATACAAATAAAATGATCAAAACAAAAGTGTTTTGTATGCATTTGGCAAGACGTGTTTCGCGATCTTTGAGGTTTAATGCATTAATTACTGTGCAAGTAAAAGGTAATCTGCTTATGCATTTTTCTCATGTGCCTAGAGGACATGGAGACCCCATCTTACTTGCTAGCTGGTGCCCTGAGTGTGGACATTAGCAATGTTAGGGGTGGCCTTGTGTGCCTGTGTGATGGGAAGAGGTTATGCACCTATCACAGAGCAAGCGCTAGCCATGGGCTACGGAACTGGTTAAACTCATTGATGTCGATATCTTGTATTTAGATTAGGGATTAAAATTAGATGATGAATATGAAGTGTCATGCATAATTTTTAAACGCATGATGTTTGGGGGAAGAACCCATTGACAGACTAATAGTTCATAAATGTTTTCAGTGATAAATGTATATGTGTTATGCGGGTGTCGTAATTTAGTTATTAAGTGTTAAACCATATATCATGTCTCACCCTTTACAGATATTTCAGGTTTCTTTTGGTTCGCTTTATTGTACCTGGGTAATTTTTAGGTAAATTTGTTTAAGTAGAGGGAGTCCCCTAAGTCACCCGGTAGACTTAGATCCAGTTGCTTGATGGTACTCTGATTGTGGAATGATCATTTGAGTTTTCCTGTGAATAACTTTTAGAACGATCAACCAAGTTAGTCTTAGGATTTTAGATTATTTTTGATAAGTATGTACGCAGCATGGCCTTAGAGCTCTATTTTAAAATGGAATGTTTACGGTCTTGAGAGCATATCTTTTAAATGAAAAATCTAAGTTGCTCCTTTTGGTCTTGCATAGTTTTATGGATATATATATATATATATATATATATATATATATATATATATATATATATATATATAAAACATATTACGTCGGATGTATTTGTGTAATCGAAATTTGAAATGAAAATGTACTATTTTAGCAGTTCTTTTACCCGGGATGTCCGACCAAGGCAGGAGACTACGAAATTTTCGTGAAAATACTAGCTTTTATTCACATTCTTAAATGAAATAGTTTCTAAGTAGCTAAGATAATAAGTCCGTGCCGAATGAGGCTTAGGTGGAGTCGTGATAAAATTTTTATACCTAATTTCGTATAATTTATGTACTTATATAAATTGTTTTCCGAAAGATCAAAGAATTAACTCTTTAATTTTATTTTCGCACGTGTTATGTAGTAATGTCTAAGGGGGTGTTATACTGAGCATAAATAAAAGAATTAGTTGTGTATGGCCCCGAGTCAATGTTGAAATCATCCCAAAATCGCTTCGAACCTTCAACTCCCTTAGCTGGGATGCTGTTGTCAGCCAAGCTCGTCAGGCTAACTCCGGGACAGAGCAGCCTGATGAGGTCTGTGGCTTTTAAGCAAGGCAAAGTTGAGTCTGCACATACATCTTCTCAACCATTAGCTCTCGCTATGGTTCATCCACTCACTTAAGCTCCGCACATCACCTGATTTCTCGCCGAGAGCTCAAGATAATTATCCCTTGCCATCAAACTCTGAGAACATCATCGAAGAATTTTTGATGATAAGGTTGGTAAGATATTAAGAGAAGATGAGTGTATGTGCACAATGCATTGAGGAAAGGCATAAAGCAAGTTCAAGATATCTCGTGGGCCCTACAAATACAATGGTGACTCAAATGTCGGCCTTATTAATGGATTTTCAAAAGCCAAAATCTAAAACCAACCCTCCACCACCTCCTTCTACCTAAATCTTTTTCTTTCTTATTTGTTTTGTCGGATTATGATGATCCACACTCATTTTACCTTTTATCCGATGACAAAAAAGGGGAGAAAGGAAAGAGATTAAATTTATATATGTATTTTTGTTTGAAAAAGAAATATATTTTGTCTCGTATAAGTTTACCTTTCATCTTTTGATACATTGCTCTTGACTTATGCCTAAATTTTGTCTATATAAAGTAGATTATGCTCTAATACTGGTTTGATCTCGTTTATTCACAAATCTTTGATAGGCTTCATCTGTTTATATATATTTTAATATTCAATATCTATATCATTTTTATCAATTGATTAACTTTTCTTCTACCGTTCCTCGTAGAATAGAGAAGGAGTTGTTTGATCTCAACTTAACCAATTTTGATTGGTCTGCATTTTTGTATTATTTTATTATTAATTTTAAAGTTTACAATTTTTTGTTTTTAAATGTTTCTTAGCCAAGAAAGGTACTAAAATCAATGGTCATCGGTCTCATTAGCACGCTCAAGAATTTTTCACCGAACTAATTACATTATATTTTACTATATATTTTCACCGAACTAATTACCAACAAGTGATGAGTTGATCGTGCTCCGCTCCCACACTACTTTAACACCAGGCACATGCTTAGAAAACACAAGCACGCAAATGCACATAACGGGTACTGGCCCCGCTTTAAATGCATGCAAAAACACTGCTTGACACTTTCTTGTGTTTAATCTTTCTTGTCGAACTCAAAATGGCTTATGACTCACATATAGTTTTAACATCTTTAAAACTTTCATTACAACACATGACCTCCAACCGAAAGTGCTAATCACTAAACCCCTAAATCTTGTAATCAAAGCCTTAGGTTCATGTAATAGAAAATATCTTAAATGTTTTAAACCCAATATACACCACGTGACAATAGACACCAAGTCCACAAATCTCAAAGTCCAAAGGACCCCAACCCATAACAACAAAGAACCTTAGTACCCCGACGTCCCTTACTAATTTCAACACCACTTTTAACATCAAGGTTACACTTGATTTCGAAAAATCTTTTCAAATGAGAAATTCTTCAATAAACCCTTTAGACACCAAAACTTAGTTTTCACAAAGGTGAGTCACTTCAGGTTTTAAATTTACTTCAAATACGTATCAGCTGCTTCAAAATACTTGCTGCCGACACTTTCCAAATTTGAGGTCAATTATCACTTTATGCCTTTTAAGCCAAAACTTAACTCTTTCCACTTAAATAATTTTCTAAAATCATAATTAAATTATTTTCAACAAATTTATAAAATAACTTTCAATATTACTAATCCTCTTACGTAAAATTCAACAAGAACAAAATACTCACTATTTCAAATTCTCCCATGTGACTCATAATTCACTCCTTACATTAACAAACCATTAAAATAATTATATTTGCACTTCCATTTTCCATTATACCTACTTAATATTATATACAATATTTTATCATTAAAACATTGAATATAATTTATAGCTTCTCAAAGCTTTTATCCAATTAATCTAATTGAAAGGTTGACCAACGACCAAGCTTTTCAAATAACAACCACAATAATATCACTGGAGATATTCTCAGATCATACAATACCATAATATATAACCGCAAATAAACAATTAAATGCAGATAACCCTACACAAATAAATAACACAACCACAAACTAAAACACCACAACCCCTGATAGTTAGTATAATAGACCAACACAGATAGCATGTAGCCATCGGAAAATCCCTCGTAATCTTCTTTGTTGGAACCAAAGTGGTTCTAATATTTAATATCAAGGTTTTGATGTTAATAAAAGGATCAAATTTTCCTGGCAAAGTGTCAGTTGAGATGTAACTAGTTTTGAAGCTAGGCAGAACACTTTATAAGTAAAAAACTTGGGAGAAGTTCCAACCGAGAAATATGGCCCACACTGTGAGACTCGGCTGCTCAAGAATCGGACACAAGAAGTCCAAAGACTTTAAAAATAAGCTATCGTCTATCTTGCCACGCCAGAGACGAGTGCTATCCTTGAAACTCAGATACATCCATAGTGCCTATCTAAAATTTAGTCACTAGTGGAAAATATACATTAGACGTGGAAAGGTTTACACAAGAACCAAAAGCCAGACGTTAAAAAGGAGGTGGCGGTTTCAGTAATTATCACGACTTCATTAATTAATTTTAACCCTCAATTGCAAGGACTGACGCAAGTGTTGCGGATTCATTTTTAACGGCTCGTTTATCAACAGACGAACGTTATTTTAATAAATTTTTTAGCTAATACACGCACTTTCCGATTGCCTCTCAAAGTTTCCTTGGCTCTCGGGCCTCATTCATGAAGTGCACAATAATACATATGAAGATACATTCAAAATTTTTAAACCTATAAAAGTTACATTAAAAGAGTTTAAAATCCTAAAAATTTGTTGAGGCTTCGGCTCCCTTCACAAGTGAAAGTCAAGAGAGAGAGTCGAGCACTAGTTTTCCAGAGCGATCGAGAAAGGGGCACTCCCGATCTTTTTCAAAGAATGGTCTTGGAATGGGGTCTACTTGCTTCCAAAGCCGAGGTTTTGGAACTGATCTCCAACTATCCTCAGGACGATAAGGTGAGCTTTCACATTATTTGACGACAAAACCCTATTACCCATGTAAAGCTGGGGATTTACACAACCTCGTAGTTGTTTGACCATCAAAACAAAGATCTTTGAGTCTAGAACAGAATAAAGAGTGGATGAAGTTAATCTCCATGGTGTAGGCATATTGTAGCTTAAAAATAAAAGAAGAAGGGTAGTTATTTATAGAGTGCAGGGGACGAAGTTACTAGGCAAGTTGCTAAAAAATTGTTGATCATTAAGAGCATTAGGTTTCAAGGCAATGAGCCAAGTACCATATATTATAAACGTGCAGAAATGAATAGTGGAAATAATGTGAAGGAAATAGAAAACGATGAAATACAAAGAGGAAAAGAAGAGGCCGACATGTATTGATGCATGAATGGTACATTTATACATGGAGAATAGAGACTCACCGATTTTCTTGAAAACTGATCTATAAACTTAAGGCCTAAGAGGATTAGGTTACAAGGCATGAGAGCAGCAAGAGTCAGCGGGCGAGCACAAAGAGGTAGGAATGATTTTTAACGCTCTGTTCAATACAACCTGACGTTAAAAGTGTTTAAAAATAAAAATATTTATTTTTGTATCGCTTGTATACAACCGACGCAATGTGATTTTTTACCGCTTAAATAAATATCGACGAAATAATCATATATCCCTATCCAAATGGCCTCGCTGTCACCTCAAGACAAATTAATCCATATATATAGTGAGTTTATTTCTAAACTTTGTTTTTAAACAAGGTTATTTTTAATCTTAATTAATTAGCTTGAATTAGTAAACAAATTCTCGGTAAAGTTAAAATAAATAAACACTTATTAATAAAAATGTTATATGTATAATCAACGCATCTCATTAAAGCAACCCATAAGTTACAATGACATTGTTAAAGATAAAAATTTCTGCAACATAGCCCTAAAAATAAAAAGTTTCTGCTTCAACATCATTTATTCTTTCTAAAACCTTGTCCCTAAACCCAATTAATGGACGATTTCTCCTCACTTGAATTCCATGATGCATCGCACGTGAACCACAAACTACTAAAGCAAAGTAAAGGATCTTTTCATCACCCCTTCACCGTGAATTCCTTGATGCATCGTCCTGAATCCACAGTCACCATGGGCTAAAGCAGAGCGAAGGGATGATGATGGAAGAAAGTGATGGAATCACAACGATTCACTCAACCTACCATCCATGTAACGGGATCTACTCAACTCCTGTTTTTTGACTCATTAAGACAGATCCTTAAGTCAAGGGATAGGAAGAAATAACAAAAATTTCGAAACATTTTGGAAGGAAGAGAAAACGCACGAAATATAGAGGAAAAGAAAGAGGTTGTATTACATACCGATGGTCGTAAGGATGGGCTTTTATTACAGAGAAGAGAGACTAGCCGATTTTCTTGAAAACTGACTACAAACTTAATGCCAATAAGAGGATTAGTTACAATTGCATGGGTATGTAGCACAAGAGCTCATGGGTAAGTAGCAATAGTCAAATGAACGAATGTTTCTCAAGAGAATCTTATACACTTAATGTCGGGCTGATTCAACAACCGAGGTTAAAAGTGTTTTTAAATAAAATATTGTATTTAACGTCAGCTTGTTTAATACAACCACGTTAAACAATATGTCTTTAACGCCGTTGTTTAAGACAATCGACGTCAATAAATATCTTTAACGCCGCGTATGACAAAACAATCGATTTAAATTGTTGTTTTATTTTGGTTTTTGATTATAATGCTTCACCTTCGTGCATCTTCTACACTTCGCCGACGCTTCGGTTCTTCTTTTTCATCACTCACTCACTCATCGCCCTTGAATCAGCGAGCTCATCTCCACTGCAACCACCGCGAGGGCTTTTCGTTACCACCGTGAGGTAAACTCTTAACCCCTAACTCTGTCTTTCCCGCTCATTCTTTGCAATAACTTGACACTTTCTCTTTTACCCTTCCGTGCACTAACTCTCCTTGTCCCTCTGCTTCTCAGTAACTACACGAACGCTGGCCACCACTCGAGCCCACCACCACCACCACGAGCACCTATTTCCTCGTGAGTCTTTAGGCACATTTTTTTATTTTTGGTTTTCAGTACGTTGAAACCGAGTCTCGGAGAGGTGGAAACTTGAAACTGTGAGTTTGAGTTGTTTAGAATGTCTCTATTTTTGGTTTGGAGTGTATGTTGCTCGCTGGTTGGTCGGCGTCACTGGCAGTGATGCTCATCACCGCCAGGGCGTGATCGATTCGGCTGTGAGGGTTCGGGTTGAGTTGGCACGTTACGGCTGCGGATGGACATTCGAGCAAAGCCGTGACTAGTTCTTGAAATCTTCAAAACTAGTTTTCAATCTCCAGTATTGTCCTTATATTTGATATATGTTTTGTATATCTACAAAACCTATCTAGTTATGACCGGAGTTGGATGGTTTGTAAAGCGCACTAGTCTTTGAGTATTTGAAGGGGGGGAGAATTTATAGAATTTTGCTCAAAAGAATGTTCCTGATAGTAATGGAATGCTTTGTTGTCCTTGTGTCAAGTGTTTGAATACGAGGAAATGTACGTGAAGGATATACGTACTCATTTGATTTGTGAAGGGATTTGCTTGAGTTATACAAGATGCATATGGCATGGTGATGTGTTGTTGAGTAGTACGCAAGTGTCTCCCAAAGTGAGGACGTTAGCGAGATATGGAGGATGATCGAGTAGAGGACATGATCCGTGATATTAGACAAGAATCTTTCATCGAGCTAAGTATGATAGGTTGTGCGGTGATGCGGATAAGCCTTTATATCCAGGTGTACTACTCATACACTTGTTTCCGCGTGCTAAAATTGGTTTGTGTGAAGGCGAGAAATGGTTGACCGATAAAAGCTTCACGGAATTGCTTGAAGTGTTGAAAGACTTGCTTCGGAGGACAACAAAGTGCTCGACCGTAACTATGAGGCCAAGAAGGTATTGTGTCGATGGGGTATGGAGTATAAGAAGATACACGCATGCCCCAATGATTGCATATTTGTGCTGGTGTTCATGAAGATAATCACGATTGCCCCAAATGTGGGTTATCACGATACAAAGTGAAGGGTGGTGATGATGATGATGATCTTGATGATCGCGAGAAAAAGCGGTCCTCCGCGAAGGTGTTGTGGTATCTTCCAATAATTCCAAGGTTCAAGCATTGTTTGCCAATGCGAAAGATCAAAGAATCTTAGATGGCATAATGATGAGAGGAAACGTGGTGGAAAGGTTCATCATCCTGCTGATTCTATGCAATGGAAGAATATTGATACTATGTTTCCGGATTTCGCCAATGAGCCAAGAAACCTAAGGCTTGGACTTGCTACGGATGGAATGAATCCTTATGGTAACATGAGTAGTATTCATAGTTCATGGCCTGTTCCGTTGATAATTGTCATTTGTCGCTGATCGCGCCTGAGCGGGTTTATAAAACTCGTAGTTTACTAATGACAACTCCGGATATCGTCTCACAAGGACTCTTGACTTGTTATTTACCACAAAATAATTTTCTTTGGGGGGGGATTTGAATGCAAATAAGAAAACAATTAAGGAAACACAGAGCAATAAAAACAAGGCAGTTTAAAGGATTGTCAAATAAGCTAAAGACGATTAATCTACTGTTCTCGATTTCCCAACTATCATCGGTTCATGTAAATTCCAAGCCCTAAGCAGATTCTAATCCCCTTTCGATTGTAGCAACAATTAACAAACGAAATCGCTACTTACGAGATATATGTTCCTATTCCGAATTAAACAAACGGGTTAAGCCTCATGAACTAAACGAACATGAACGAACACACGCGAATTAAAACAAACGCGATTCAATATAGGAACATAACATCACCAAAATAAATCAACACAACACTATACACTCCTGAATTAAACAAACAGAAATATATAGCATAGTATTGAAAAAGGAAAAGCATACAAAAACAGGAATTACAAAACCTCAAGTGTGGTGGAAATCAATTACAAGTAGACTAATCCAAGGAATTTAGTTCTCCATCAAAACGAAACACAACCGGAAATTCTATAAAAAAACGTGGAGAATCAAAAGTCCCTCTAATCCGCCCAGAACAGCCATTTATATCTTTCAGAACTGCGCCTACTCGTGAGGCTTAACCCTCACTCGCGAGGGGAATATTATGAAAAGAGTCGCAACGTTTGGTCTCTCACGGGCGGTAATCACGCTCACGTGGCAAGGAATTGAAGAGTCTAACCGTGATGCTTTCTCGACTTCCGGGCTCGCGTGGCGAAGAGATGGATTCACGAGGCGACACAGTAAATCTTGCATTTTTCCTCGGACAATCAGCCTTTCGTGGTCGCGAGGCGAGGTGTTGTTCAGGACGAACCGGAGAGGATGACATTCTGCTGTTCAGCTAGCTTTCAGGTTCGCATGGCGAGAAGACTCTCGCAAGGCGAACACCTCCAGGATTGCAATTTCCCCTTCTTCTTTATTCCCTTAACTTCTAAGTTAACCTGAAAACAATAAAATAGCCATAAGTGCTTTATTTGACTCAAAACTGGCTAAATTAACCTAAAACTACTTTAGAGACTCAAAACCTTGCTTGAGGACAATCTAATCTAATTTGGGTGAAAATGAGATATAATTAGCACAAAACCCTGGTCATACTAGCCATAAAACTACAACTACAACTCAAAAATCAAAAAGACTCAAGACATGGCAAGCTTAAGAGATTCAATCAACTTTGCACAAATTCAAGCAATTTCATCAAAACAGTTTTTCCTTCAATGTTTCCCCTTTCAAACAAAGCAATCCCCACAATCCTTTATTCTGAACATTTGAGAATTTCATCATTCAAACAATCATTAATCTAAGCAAGGGATCCAAGTTACACACAAGAGGGAGATCACCAAATTCAAACAATCGCCTTCCTCACAAGGGCATTTAGTGTTTCACTCAATCGCTCAGCTTGTTTTAGGGCTAACAACATTTCACTCAATTCACCTTTAAGAGCACTTCCCATAAATTTGATTTTCATCTCAAAATGGTTCCCACACTAAAACATGCATGCAACATCAAAAGGTCTTTTAAGGTCAGTAATGGGCCCAGCTAAGGGTAGGATATACAAAGGTACGGGGCTTAAGTCCCTAGGAACTAAGAGAGCATGAAACACTTCAAAACATTGAAATTCCACTCAAGTTCCTTTTCTCATTCTTCTTTTACTTTGGGTGACTACAAACCTCTTTTCTTTCAATATCCTTTTTGAAATTTTTGTACTTTTATTTCTTTTTCTTTTTTCTCTTTTTTTTCTTGCTTTTGGCTCCAACCTTTTATTATTTTTTTCTTTTTCCCAATCCCAAACAACACATTACACCTTGTAGCCACCCCAAACTTAGTTTCTTGCAAACCTTCTCTTGCTAAGATTCCATGCTCTCCTAATCCTAAGATCAAGTTAACATGGTTTTTCAGATTTTAGGCTCATAACATAAGGTCATCAAGAATTAACAGGCTAATTAGGCTCAATGGGTCTAACTAGGAAACATGCATTAGGGATGGTTATTTTAGGCCAAGTGGTTATTTACAAAGAAAATGCCTAAATCATCTCAAGCAAACACATAAACATGCAAACCAAGTAGAGACTCAAGCAAATTCGGGAAAGTACAACTTGAAAGTGATTCACACAGTTAAAAAACATGTTGGAGGCTCAAATCCTCACCTGGACATTTTTGCAAATTGTTTGACCGAGATTCTATCCCTAGTGTGTGCATCCCTTCACCCCAAACTTATCATAAATCATGCCATCACAACAAAATATCTCACGATTCGGTTTCCAATTTTCAAATGGGGATCAAATTTTCAAATTTCAAAATCTGGGGGAATCATCACATAAATCATGCAAGCAATCCGTGCCAAATCAATCAAAATCAATCAAGCTCACCGACCAAAGACTCACACAATTTATTCAAGAGCTAAAAAGAAAAACAAGACCAACCAAACACAAAACAAAGCTACAATTAGTTCCCTCCCCCACACTTAAAACATACATTGTCCCCAATGAAACAACATAACTATAAAATCAGAGTGAGGGAAAGGAAGGGGTGCTCCCTGATCAAGTGGCAGTGTAGGTGGGAGCTTCCAAGGAGAGCTCCTCAACAGTAGCATCGTCGGGGAACACCAGCTGACCACACCATGGAATGGCTTGACCCTCTGCCCGTTAACCTTGAAGGACTTGTTGCTACCGCATCTTTAATCTCTACTGCACCATAAGGAAAAACATTAGTAACAACAAATGGGCCAATCCACTTGGACCTAAGTTTCCCAGTCATCATTTTCAGGCGGGAGTTAAACAGTAAGACCTGCTGGCCCACAGAAAATTCTTTCCTAGCAATCATCCTATCATGAAAATGTTTTGTTTTCTCCTTATAAATCCGGGAGCTTTCATAGGCTTCTAGCCTAAGCTCCTCAAGCTGTTGTAACTGGAGTTTTCTTTCAATACCAGCTTTTTTCATTTCCAAGTTACAGCACTTGACTACCCAATATGCACGGTGCTCAACTTCCACAGGGAGATGACATGCCTTACCAAATACAAGCCTAAAGGGGGACATCCCTATTGGCGTCTTGAAAGCGGTCCTCTGAGTCCACAGTGCGTCTTCTAGACCGCGGCTCCAATCCTTCCTATTCGGCTGCACCATTTTCTCTAAGATCTGCTTGATCTCCCTGTTTGATATCTCAGCCCGGCCATTGGTTTGGGGATGGTAAGCAGTGGGGACTCTATGCACAACTCCATACTTCCGGAGTAGAGCTTCCATGGTGCGGTTGCAGAAGTGAGTGCTTTGGTCACTGATGATAGCCCGAGGTATGCCAAACCTGCAAAAAATATTGGACCTAACAAATTTTGAAACAACTTTAGCATCGTTAGTCCTAGTGGGGATAGCTTCCACCCACTTTGAAACATAGTCAACAGCCAAAAGAATGTATAGAAAACCAAAAGATGCAGGGAAAGAACCCATAAAGTCGATTCCCCACACATCAAAAACCTCACAGAAAAGCATGGGCTACTGAGGCATTTCACTCCTACGAGTGATGGCAGTGCCTGCTGTTTGACACTCCTTACAAGTCCTGTAGACCTCATAGGCATCTCTAAAAATGGTGGGCCAGTAGAACCCAGAATCTAGGACTTTTCTTGCCGTCCTCTGTGGTCCAAAGTGTCCCCCTACTTGAGAGGCATGAGAAAAGTGCAAGATGGACTCTGTCTCATAATCGGGGACACACCTCCGAATTACCTGATCACTGCAAAATTTCCAAAGGTACGGATCATCCCAAACATAGTACTTTGAATCACTCTTGAGTTTGTGGATCTTGGATCTACTTGCACCTGCAGGAAAAACACCAGCAACCAGATAGTTAACTATGTCAGCAAACGAAGGGGTTACCCCATGCAGATGTAGAAGCTGTTCATCCGGAAAATCATCCTGGATGGGAGAAGGATCCTCATCCCTTGGTATTCGGCTCAAGTGATCAGCTACTAAATTTTCAGCTCCACTCTTGTCTTTTATCTCCACATTAAACTCTTGGAGCAAAAGCATCCACGAATCAATCTCGGCCGCCTTTGGTTTCTTCAACAGGTACTTCAGAGCTGGATGGTCAGTAAAAACAATAACCTTGGAACCTAGAAAATATGACCTAAATTTATCAAGTGCAAAAACAACAGCTAGAAGTTCATTTTCAGTGGTGGTGTAATTAGATTGTCAAACATCTAATGTCCTAGAAGCATAATGAATGACATGGGCAGCCTTGCCCACCCTTTGTGCCAGAACCGCTCCCACAGCAATATTAGAAGCATCACACATGAGTTCAAAAGGGAGGGTCCAGTCAGGGGGCTGGATGATGGGGGTAGAGGTCAATGCCCTTTTCAGGTAGTCAAATGCCTTCTTGCAGTTGTCATCAAAATGGAACATGGCATCATTCTTCAGCAGGTTTGACAAGGGAAGAGCTATCTTGCTGAAGTCCTTAATGAAGCGCCTGTAGAAACCTGCATGATCAAGAAAAGAACGAATCTCGCGAACGCAAGATGGATAAGGCAATGTAGAAATCACATCAATTTTTGCAGGATCTACTGAAATACCCTCTTTAGAAATAACATGCCCAAAACAATCCCTTGTTCAACCATAAAGTCACACTTTTCATAGTTCAAAACCAAGTCAGTTTCAATGCATCTTTCTAGAATCAAACTCAGACTATGCAAGCATGCATCAAATGAGGAACCATATACAGTGAAGTCATCCATGAACACTTCCATGCAATTTTCAATAAATTCAGTAAAAATGCTAAGCATGCATCTCTGGAAAGTGCCAGGAGCATTACAAAGACCAAATGACATCCTCCTATAGGTAAACGTGCCGAAGGGGCACGTGAAAGTGGTCTTTTCCCGATCCTCTGGGGCAATATGGATCTGGAAGTACCCGGAAAAGCCATCAAGAAAATAGTAATGAGATTTACCAGCCAGCCGTTCGAGCATCTGATCGATGAATGGCAAAGGAAAGTGATCCTTTCTGGTGGCCTGGTTCAACTTCCTATAATCTATACTGATGCCTTGACTATTCTGGACTCTAGTGGGTACAAGCTCATTATTATCATTTCTTACCACTGTGAGGCCGGACTTCTTGGGTACAACTTGCACTGGACTCACCCAAGTACTATCAGAGATGGGGTATATGATACCCGCATGCAGAAGTTTAGTCGCCTCCTTCTTCACAACATCCAGAATCAATGGATTGAGACGCCTTTGGGGCTGCCTAATCGGTTTAGCCCCATCCTCCAAATGAATTCTATGCATACATCCGGAGGGGCTAATTCCTCGGGATGTCGACCAAGGTCCACCCAATCGCCTTCTTGTGCTTCTTCGTAACCTCTAAAAGCTTAGCTTCCCGGTCGAGTCAAGGCTGGAGGAAATAATGACCGGAAGTTTTTCATTCGTCTCCAAGTAAGCATACTTCAAATTCCCGGAAGTGGCTTGAGCTCTAAGGAGGGTGGTTGCTCAATGGATGGTACATTTGGAGTAGCCATGATGTCAAGAACTTGGTGAACAGACGACTTCACTCACACTATCACCCCCGCAAAGTTGCATCAAGAAACTCAGCACAAACAGCACACGGGTTAGTGTTAGTACAGTCAGTACATGAATTTATATCATCAAAGCCAGCAACAAATGGAAAATCAGAAACCAAGTCCTCATGGGTGTCATCAATAATTTCAGAGTGCAACTCTATTTGGAAAACAGAGTGCTCTTTCAATGGATGTTTCATAGCATCAAAGATGTTAAACTTTGCCACAATGTCACCAAACTCCATAGACATGGTCCCATCATCAACATCAATCTTTGTCTTGGCTGTCTTCATGAACGGTCTGCACAGGATGATTGGTGATCTACTTGAATTTGTCTCTCCTGCCATGTCTAGGATGTAGAAGTCAGCAGGGAAAATCAACTCATCAACTTGTACCAGCACATCTTCTACCATTCCCATGGGGGCGTGCATCGTCCTGTTGGCCAACTGGATAGTGAGACCTGTATACTGCAAGGGACCAAGATCAAGGTTATTGAAAATAGAGGTGGGCATGACATTTATGGAGGCTCCCAAATCCAACATGCAATTTTCGAATCTGCTGTCCCCAATAGTGCATGGAATAGCAAAAGTGTCTGGATCCTTGCACTTCTGTGGTAGTGCCTGAGTGGGGGCTGAAACAGTAACCCTTTCAAGTGCAGGCTTAGGATGAATCAGGGCTGAAAGATTTCTTCCCAAATTAACTCTCTCATTACTCTTCAACCTTCTCTTGTGGGTGCATAGATCCTTCAGAAATTTTGCATACTTGGGCACCTGCTTGATCACATCCAGAAGGGGAATATTCAGCGCCACCTTTCTGAACACATCTAAAATTTCCCTCTCCTTGTCTTCCCCACCAATCTTCTTATTTTTCTGCACTCTCTGTGGAAAGGGGATTGGTGGCACATATACTCTCTCAACTTCAACATCAACAGTAGGCTCAGGAGCTACCTCAACAGTTTCTTCATTTTTTTCAGAGGCTGTCTCTACAACTTTTCCAGATCTCAGAGAAATGGCACTCACATTAGGATTGGAGACATTGGGATTCATCACTGTCTGTGCAGGTAGTTGGTTTGATCCTTGAGCTTGCTGTATGTTGTTCATGGAAGTGGCAAGCTGTCCAATGTGGTATCTGCAAGGCTTGAATGGTAGCATCCGTCATTCTTAAACTGTCCAATCTGGCCCAATCTGTGTGTTCAAAGTCCGAATACTAGTATTTTTCTTGCCGCTGAAGCGGAGATTGTTTGCAGCCAATTGCTTGATCATGTCCTCTAGGGAAGGTTCGGAAGGTGCAGAAGTGGTCACTTGAGGAGGATTCTGTGGTGGTGCCATCGGTTGTTGGGATGAGTTCCCATACCATAGGTTGGGATGATTCCTCCAACTGGGGTGGTACTTATTTGTGGAGAGGTCAGGAGTTGTTGTACATTCCTCTGTTGCCTTGATTGTAAGGATGGATTGCATAAGCTTGAGGCAAATCAGTAACTGACCCTTCTTTCAGAATGGGGCATGCTTCATACGGGTGCTCAGGAGAACTACACATGCCACACAACCTTGCCGGCTGAACCTTATCCATTGCCAATTGCTTCACCAAAGAAGTGAGCTCATCCATTCTATTCTCAAGGGCCTGGTTGGAAGAAGAGTTATGGACCTCATGCACACCCCTTGTCTCAACAGAATTTCTCCTGGTTGTAAACTGCTGGGAATTCAGTGACATATTTTCAATTAATTGCTTGGTAGCGGTGAGTCTTATCAACAAGTGCTCCCCCACTAGCAAAGATCCAAAATATTTCTATCCATCGGTAGTAACCCTTCATAAAAATCCTGAATAAGAAGTTGCTCAAATCGATGCCGAGGGCAACCGGATACCAACTGCTTGAATCTCTCCCAATATTCAGCCAATGACTCATTTCCTTGTCTGATGCCACATATTTCCTTCCTGATTGATGCAGCTCTGGAGGCAGGAAAGTATTTCTCTAAGAAAACCTTCTTCAAATCGTTCCAGGTAGTAATTGAGTTTGGCTCAAGATAGGGCAGCCAATCCTTTGAAGCGCCCTGTAGTGAAAACGGGAAGGCTCTCAGCTTGATGTGATCCTCAGTTATTCTCTCTGGTCTCAAGGGTGTGGAGCAGACAACCTGGAATTCCTTCAGATGCTTATGTGGATCCTCACCTGCAAGACCACTAAACCTTGGCAACAAATGTAATAGACCAGATTTTAATTCAAAGGGAGTAACAGCACCAGCATATTCAATACACAAGCCATTATAATTAACATCAGGGGCAGCAAGCTGTCTTAAAGTTCTTTGGTCACCCATGTTATCAAAAACAGTTTCAGAATTAGAATCACCACTTGTGCTAGCCCGAATTGCTCTACGGCGTGTGTGCAGTGTTCTTTCAATTTCAGGATCAAAATCACACAAGTCAGGGCAAGTAGACCTAGTAGCCAGACCAATTCAAAACAAAAAAACGAAAATAAAGGAAACAAAAAATGCGAAAATAACAAACAAGAGTCCCCAGACAACGGCACCAATTTTTGGTCGCATATCGCGCACACGCCAAAAAAGCGAGCGGGTTTATAAAACTGTAGTTTAGGAAGCGACAACTCGGATATCGTCTCACAAGGACTCTTGACTTGTTATTTACCACAAAAATCAGTTTTTTTTTTGGGGGGGTTGGATTTGAATGCAAATAAGAAAACAATTAAGGAAACACAGAGCAATAAAAACAAGGCAGTTTAAAGGATTGTCAAATAAGCTAAAGACGATTAATCTATTGTTCTCGATTTCCCAACTATCATCGGTTCATGTAAATTCCAAGCCCTAAGCAGATTCTAATCCCCTTTCGGTTGTAGCAACAATTAACAAACGAAATCGCTACTACGAGATATATGTTCCTATTCCCGAATTAAACAAACGGGGTTTAAGCCCTCATGAACTAAACGAACATGAACGAACACACGCGGATTAAACAAACGCGATTCAATATAGGAACATAACATCACCGAAATAAATCAACACAACACTATACACTCCTGAATTAAACAAACAGAAATATATAGCATAGTATTGAAAAGGGAAAAGCATACAAAATAGGAATTACAAAACCTCAAGTGTGGTGGAAATCAATTACAGTAGACTAATCCAAGGAATTTAGTTCTCCATCAAAACGAAACACAACCAGAAATTCTATAAAAAAAAACAGTGGAGAATCAAAAATCCCTCTAATCTGCCCAGAACAGCCATTTATATCTTTCAGGAACTACGCCTACTCGCGAGGCGAACCCTCACTCGCGAGGCGAATATTATGAAGAGTCTGCAACGTTTGGTCTTCTCGCGGGGCGAAGTACTGCTCGTGTGGCGAGGAATTGAAGAGTCTAACCGTGATGCTTTCTGACTTCCAGACTCGCGTGGCGAAGAGATGGATTCGCGAGGCGACACATAAATCTTGCATTTTTCTGGAACAGTTAGCCTTCAGGGTCGTGAGGCGAGGTGTTGTTCGCGGGGCGAACCAGAGAGGATGACATTCTCATTGCATTGTTGGCTTTCAGGTTCGCGTGGCGAGAAGACTCTCGCGAGGCGAACACCTCCAGGATTGCAATTTCCCCTGCTTATTTATTCTCTTAACTTCTAAGTTAACCTGAAAACAATAAAATAGCCATAAGTGCTTTATTTGACTCAAAACTGGCTAAATTAACCTAAAACTACTTTAGAGACTCACAACCTTGCTTGAGGACAATCTAATCTAATTTGGGTGAAAATGAGATATAATTAGCACAAAACCCTGGTCATACTAGCCATAAAACTAGATGAGCCGGAGGCTTATCAATAATTTACAACATGCCCCCTTGGTTGTGCATGAAGCGCAAATACATGATGTTGTCTATGATGATTTCGGGCCCAAAGCAACCGGGAAATGACTTAGATGTTTATCTAAGTCCCTTGATTGAAGACTTGAAAACGCTGTGGGTGGAAGGTGTTGATGTAGTTGACGGGTATTCTCATGAGACTTTCAAGCTTCGTGCCATGTTATTTTGCACCATCAACGACTTTCCGGCATACGGTAACTTGTCCGGGTACAGTGTCAAGGGGCATAAAGCATGCCCTATATGTGAAGAAGGCACATGCTACACTCAGTTGCATCATGGAAAGAAGACGGTTTACCTTGCGCATCGGAGATTTCTTAGACGTGATCACCCATATCGTAAGATGAAAAAAACTTTTAATGGATGCCAAGAGACAGAAGAAGCTCCGGCGGCCTTAATTGGAGAGCAGGTTTATCAGAGGGTAAAAGGCATCGATGTTATATTCGGCAAGTCCAAAAAGAAAGGTAAAGTTTCTGAGAAAAACATATGGAAGAAGAGGTCGATATTCTTTGATCTTCCATACTGGCGCAAGCTTGATGTCAGACACTGCATTGATGTGATGCATGTGGAGAAAAATGTGTGTGGTAGTGTGATCGAGACGCGTCTCAACATTCAGGGCAAGATAAAGGATGGTTTCAATGCTCGTCTCGACCTCGTTGCTATGGGTATACGAGAGCTGTTAGCTCCAGTTGTTGAGGATGGTAAGCGGACTTATTTGCCGCCAGCATGTCATACTTTGTCAAAAAAAGAGAGACAAAGTTTCTGCGGGTGTCTTCAGGGCATCAAAGTTCCACATGGTTACTCTTCAAATATGAAGAGTCTTGTCTCTAGTGATCTTAAATTGGTTGGTTTAAAGTCTCATGATTGTCACATCTTGATGCAACAACTTCTGCCCGTTGCTACTCGTGGTATTACTCCAAAAAATGTGAGACATGCCATTACTCGGTTGTGCTCATTCTTCAATTCTATATGTAGCAAAGTCGTTGACCCCCGTATGTTGGATGACTTGGAAGTTGAGGCTGCTACAATCTTGTGCCAATTGGAGATGTATTTTCCTCCTTCCTTTTTCGATATAATGGTTCACTTAATTGTTCATTTGGTGAGGGAGATTAGATTATGTGGGCTGGTTTTTCTGAGATGGATGTACCCGGTTGAGCGCTACATGAAGATCTTGAAATGGTACGTGAAGAATCATCATCGTCCGGAAGCATCTATTGTTCAAAGGTATGTTGCAGAAGAAGCTATTGAGTTTTGTTCGGACTACCTTCATAACACGGATCCTATAGGGGTTCCTAAGCCTCGGCATGATGAGATCAGATGTCAAGGTAAGGGTACACATGACTCAAGAATTAATAGCAAGGGTCGGGAGGAAGTGCTTCAAGCACATTTGTATGTATTGAACAACATCGATTGTGTTTATCCTTTCTTATTTGAATATAAAAGAAAAGCCAATCAAGAAAACCCTCGAATGAGCGAAAGGTGGTTGTTGAACAAGCATAACAAGACTTTCTTACCATGGTTCAAGGAAGAAATGCTTAAGGATGGTAATCTGCTACGATGATGTAAGATGGCTAGCATGTGGGCCTAGCTTCAACGTCATATGTTGGAGCGGATACGACATAAATAACTTTTCCTTTTATACAAAGGCACAAGATAACAAGAGTACCATGCAAAATAGTGGGGTTATGATCGTGGCCGAAGCAATGCACTTCTCTTGTGCAAAGGACACAAAACCCGTTAAAGCACCGACACCTTACTTTGGATATATTGAAGATATTTGGGTGCTCGATTACACTAAGCTTACGGTGTCGGTTTTTAAATGTAAGTGGGTTGATAGTAACGGTGGTGTACAAACCGACGAATTGGGGTTCACATTGGTAGACCTCAACAAGTTAGGTCATATAAATGAGCCTTTCATAATGGCTTCCCAAGCAAAACAAGTGTTCTACATCACTGATCCTTCTAACAAAAGGTTGTCCGTGGTTCTCCAAGGAAAAAGCATGTATAATGGTAGTGATGAAAATCAAGATTCAAATCTTGATATTCCCGAGACTCCTTCTTTTTCAACAAACATGCCTACTATAATCGAGGAGACACGGGTGGACGAGGTACATGCCACTCGTGATGATCATCACGAAGGGATATTGATATAGGTAGTTTAAACTTAGTATACATTTATTTTTATTTATACTTCTGTATTTATTTTGATTTATAACCTATGTTAATAAATATATATTGTTTCTGAACAGGCACACATATGGATCAGTCGGATAGCCCACATGCACGGGAGGACACTGTGGGGCCTACACAAGACCCGACCGCGCCTATGCCTGATTCTAGTGTAAGTTTACATGTTATATACTATCTTTAGTCCTTCTTTTTAATGTAAGTTTATAATGTTACAACCCTCTATTTTATCATTTTTTTTGTCCATAGAGACATCACAGGCTCATAGGAAACGGGGTAGAGGAGCCACGTCGTTGAAGAAACTAGAGAAGGATAGGCAAAGCGACAGAAGCTTGAGGTGTCCTTCGATGCTAATCTAAATGCCCAGGGACCCCGTGCTAAAGAATTTAATAAGTGGGTGTTTCTACAAGCGAAGCAAAGACGTAAGCATCAACTACAACCACTGGAATGACATTCCACAGAACGTTAAGGATTAGTTATTAGATAATTATCCGAGTTATAATCCATCCATTTGTTATGTATTTAATGTGTAGGTAGCTTGGACTGTGCCAAATGACGAGGATCATCGTCATAAATGTATGAAAATGGCATCAAACGTTGGAATGGGTTCAAGCATGGTCTTACCAGGTACTACGTATCTGGGAAGAAGCGGCTTGATAAAATGTTCTCAGATTATCCCTGGATTGATTAGGATACTTGGGATATGTTTGCTAGGAGTCGACAGGATGGAGAATTTCAGGTTGGTTGATTAAGTTAATTTTGTATGCTTCTTATAGATCACTTAACTGTATTTAATTATGTGTTTTTGTTTGAATAGGCTAAGGCATATAAGGGTCGGCAGAATCAGGCGAAGAACGTCCACCGCCATACCATGTCTCAGGGTGGGTACCAGACTCGGATCGAGTAGATGATGGCGGATAGGCTGAGGGCGAAGCAGGAAGAGCACTCTGTTAGGATTGAAAGAGGAGAGGTTCCTGAGGGCACACCATTAAGTCCTCCGTCGGACATCGACCGCGAGGATGTCTGGTTAGCCGGCCGCATGACAAAGACGGGATCTTTTAAAGTTGATGTCACTCGCGAAGTGGCAGATAAGATTGTAAGTAAATAATTAACTTGATTTCAATTGATATTTGTATAGATATTTTTAACACTTTTCACTTGCACGTTATTTCATTTTTTCATTGTAGATGGATCTTAAAGCACAATCCTCCCAGGGCTCATTCGTCCCTTCTGGACGGCGGGACGTCTTGATGACTGCTCTAGGCAAGAAAGACCATCCTGGTCGGGTTATCGATGTTCCTGGGAACGTGACCATCAAAGAATATTACGGCAAGTCTGCTTCACGAAAGCGGGTGGTCGATGAAGCATCAATTTTGGATGACATTACTCAACACCTCATGTCCAACCTTGCTATTACAACACATCTGATGCAAAACTTAATATCCAACCCAGAATTCAAGCAGGCGCTTGCCAGAGAGCTTTCCTCCGTCGGTTCATCCCAGGACACTGCAGGGCATGCCAACCCTTCACATGTGAGCACAAAAGAGAGTTATAGAAGGGCACATGTGGAGGACGATGAGTTGGCAGCTAGGGAACGGGAGTTGGAAGTCCAACGCCATGAGCATGAGTTGGAAATGAAAAGGCGTGAGCTTGAGTTGGACTTCAAACGACGTGAGCTCGAAATGTTAACAAAGGTATGTATTCATTATTAATGTCCAAATTAGTCAAATAATTACTTGTGTTTTTTTTTAATTATCAACAACTTATCTATTCTATTTTTCCTAAATTGAAGGCCAAGTCAACGTCGGTGTCGCTGTCATCTGTCACTCGTTTGTTCTCACTTGGTGAGGATTATGCGTTTGAGATTTTTGAATGTCCATTGAAGCACGATGGATGGGTGGCACGCCCAGATCAACAGAGGATATTTTCCTTCTGTGGTGAAGATCTCGGTAACGGCTGCGGAAATAACGTCTGGATGGCCAGCACGGTTTTGAGTCTCTGGTGCACGTAAGTTAATTTTAAATTTATAACTTATTTATTTTTGGTATTTTTCCATTTAATAATTTATTTTAATTTCAATATATATATATATATATTATGTAATTAACATCCACACCTTTTCATATCTTAGGTACCTCCATCGTCTTCAGCTTGATAAGGGTGTTGCATCAATTTACGGCTTCTTAGAGCCATCAGTCCTTCTGCCCCAATTCTTTGCTGGTGATGCATTTAGTAAATACATAGGGAACTTGTTGGGAGACAATCGGAAAGAATTATATCTGGCTCCCTACTGTATGAAAAACCATTGGTAGTTGTTCGTACTTCACCCGTCTAGGCATACTGTCATATTCTTATGCTCTCTCCACCAAAGGCCGCCACAGGAGGTGGTGGAAGCTGTAAATAAGTAAGTAACTAATCTTAAATTTAATTTACGTTTTAATATCAGTTGTTTTTAGTTTATTACACCCATGATATATGAATTTGTTAATTGGCATGATTATTTGTTTATGATAGCGCGCTGAAGACGAGTAGCATAAGTCGCCAACGGGAGAAGTAGGGCTTCTAAGGCTAAAGCAAATCCTGAATGGACCTACCTCAAGGTTTGGTAGTTTATTTATCAAATAATTAACATTATAATTACTAATTTATATGTATATTCAACTGACATTGAAATTAATTTTGTTTGTAGTCTCGATTTCAAATTGACGGGTGGTCGTGCGGCTATTATGTGATGCTTCATATGCTGAACATAGTCTCCACATCTATTATGGATGGATGGAATAAGGTAATATTTAAACAACTTGTTAAATTATATATTATAGTTTTGAAGATGACTTGCGTTAATGTTATTGTTATTATTTGAACGTGTGTAGGCATTTAACGACCAATCGCCTCTTCAAGAAGATGAGTTTAGAGACTTGAGGATGCGCTTCGCTGAATTATTCTTCAAGTATGCGGCTTAAAAAGGAATTGACAAGTTACCTCCGCAATACTTAGATTAATAGTTTTTTTGTTAGACTTTAGAAACTAATTAATAACATGTATATATATATCCTTAGATTGGTAGTTTTGTTTTTAGACATTAGAGACTAATATATATATATATATATATATATATATATATATATATATATATATATATATATACTTGTAGATAGTTATGTTTTTCCTATACATGGGTTTTGGTTTTAAGTCCCCCCATTGTTCCTTTGTATATTTCTTTTCTTTTTGTTAATATTGAAATTTAAGGGTACTGTTTGCTTCTGTAATGTGTGTGATATTGTGTTACTGGGATATTTACTGAATGCAGGGATAGCTGAGGGGAGTAATATTTTAAAACTGATTAAAAAAAATCTATTAACGTCTGTTGTATCAAACAACTGACGTTAATAGTATTTTATATAATATACAGTACACTATTAACGTCAGTTTCAATAAAAAACTGACGTTAAAATTAAAACCTTTAACGTCAGTTCTTTACCACAACTGACGTTAGTTTTAACAAAATTAACGTCAGTTGTGTTAAAGAACTGACGTTAATAGTTTTATATTTAACGTCAGTTCTTTACCACAACTGACGTTAAAATATTAACTATTAACGTCAGCTGTATTTACGTCAGACAATATTCTGACGTATAAAATCAATTTTAACTGACGTAAAAAGCCCTTATTGCACTAGTGAGTAGACGTCCATAGTGCCACGTCATTGGACGGGGTTTCTCTAAAGACGTAGCAAGTCCAAAGACTTGTGTGGACGAGCGCTTCTACCACATCAGTGGACGAGCAGAATAAAATCTTGTGTAGACGCGTTCTAAAAACTAAGTGTCAGTAGACGGTTCTACATCTTTTATATCTTTACTACCTTGAATATGATTTAATGCAGTTTGGTCCACATTGAATTTATTTCAAATGATTGATATTCATTTCAAAGGAATATATGTTCTTTATAATTGTTTTATCTGGTTAATGCCTTGTCTCTTTGTAAGAAAATTCATAGTACTATAAAGGAAATACAAAAAGCAAATAGTACAATTGAAATTGAAAAACGATCTGTACGATGACAACTTTATTGCTGGACAAAAGCTGAGTTATACACAAAGGAGGAAAGAAAGTTTATAAGGTACAATTACTCAGAGCAGTGAGCCTCCATTTTGTGATTTTCTGATAACCAAGGATGCTTTTCAACACGGCCAAAATCAAGCTATCAGTCTCAACGAATATCATGCATTTAATGCTGTCTCTACAACGGAACTATTCAAATAACCGTTGAAGATTTACAAGAGAAGTTGAAGACCAATATATATAGCAGGTCTCAAGCACTGAAGAACAACTTTTTGCCATTTGAACAATTACAAGATATTAAAAGCTCATATTCTCATTGTAAAGCAAAAGTCTGTAATTCTTAAGGATTGAATATTGGTGAAAATATTCAGTAGATCTTAAACCTTCATACCCTCACATATAGTGAGTTAGAAAGATCTTAGAAAAAAATCTGTGATGGAGTTAGAGCCTGAAGAGGCTTGGCAAGAAAGCAATACTTGTAGCTTGGAGAGATGAAGAATACTTGTTGTAGAAACTATTTTGAAATAGTGGAGAAAATCCTCCAAGTAGAAGGGACTGGACGTAGCTCTTGGTTGGATTTGATTTTGGATTTGTTAATCTTTTAAAAAGGATTTCTTGTGTTCTTAATCTTTTGATCTTCTGCTTGTGAAAAGGGTTTTTTCGAAAATAATTAAAAAAGACAATTCAACCCCCCTTCTTGTGTTTGCCTGTGCCAACTTCGCTCTTACCTCTCGTAGAATCCTCAACGGAATAAATTGCTTCGTCGAATGCCCGATTCTCACGTACACAACGGAATAAATTCAACCTTCACCAGTACAATCAAACCATTACTAATCAACCAATTAAAACCATAAAAATCCTTCCTACATGGTCACGGCTGTAACATCCCTGACTGCTCTATGGATTGACGACTGTCCCCACAGACCAACACGGGTCTTTTCAGCGTGCTTTGTCCTCACTCACATGCTTCGTGAGAAAACTTCCCAGGAGGTCACCCATCCCAAAATTGCTCCAAGTCAAGCACGCTCAACTGTGAAGTTCTTAAGTGATGGGCTCCCTAAAAGAAGATGTATCTTGTTAGTATAGGTATTACCAATCAATTCATATAAGTCATCATCAACTGTATAGTGTAACATCCTAAAAATTCAAATATAATTATTTTAATAAAAAAAAGGGTAGTATAAGAGTTTATTATAATTGTTTTCTTTATAATAAAAATCCAGTGGGTTCCACAATAATGTAAAATTTATTTAAAAAAATAAAATAAAAATAAGGATAAGAACCTACACTGGACTAAATTATTGCGGCAATAATGATAGGAAAAATAAGCATATCAAGGCCCATGCTGTGTTACCCATTATAAATAGATAGTGTGAGTGTTTTAAGCCCAATTTCGCATAATATGACTAGATACCTAACTTCAGACGGATATTTCGTAACCAAAGAGAACTTGTTTGAATCCGAGATCTGCATAAGAAATATATCCCTGTCTCTTAGCTTTCCATAGACACCAAATTCGTCCAAATTGGATTCTTGTAGATCAAGTTATGACCAAATTCGTACACACCATTCATGTTCCAACGCCAGAACCGTTTTTTTAAATTCTATCCACGTCTTGACTATCTAAACGTCGGTTTCAGATTTTGTGGTCTTCATAACAGTTGTAGACAATTCTTTTATCTTTCCAACGATATAAAATTTATAAATTTTGAATGTCTATAACTCAAGATATGTGCGAAATACAGCACCATATGCAGAGTAAGCGGGCTTAGCACCTTTTTACACGTTTTGGGCTATTGGGTGCTCTATAAATAGAATCTTAACACTCTTAGGGTGCATTTTTGAACCCTAATTACACCTAGAAACTCAAACGGCTAAGAAGAGAAGAAATTCAAGGATTAAGAAGAGATAGTTGTGGAAGAGGGAGTCTAGGAAGAGGAAGATGATGATAGCTCTTGGCAAACGTTAAGATTCGCAGTAGGAAACGCTTAGAGCTATTTGGAGGTCTTCAAGGGATGAGTAACAATACTTTTTATGAACCCTTTCCATGGTGTGTATATTTGGGAGTCTTTAATTGACTTGATGCATATTGTTAGTAACCTAAATTCTAAAATTGGGGTTTTGTTTAAAATGGGAATTAATTGATTAATTGATGTTGTAATGTGCTTATTCATGTATGATATGTTGTGATATTCATGATTGTTTGTTATTGGTGGAAGTTTATATGTTTAAAATTGAGGGAAATAGTTTGTTACATGCATGAGACATGACATATTTGAGTTATAATATGTTGTATGATGTTTGCTGCAATACCACCTATGATAGGGGTATCGAAAAGTAATATTACTGTAATGGGGTATCGAAAGCAACATCCCCATATAATTGGGACATCGAAAAAGAGCAATACCGCCTAGAAAGGGGTATCGAAAGTAACACCGCCACACGTTGGGATGTCGAAAAGGGAGAAATACCGCCATGTGCACATGAGAGGTATCGAAATAGAAATGTCCCCGACAGGAGGGTGACATCGAAACATTCCTCATGAGTAGGGATGGGAAATGAGACGCCATTGTCATGTGATGTGTGAGATTTATGGCATGTCGGCAAGAGACCAGTTTAGTTATGAGGCCTTCAAGCTACTTGGATTAATTTAGAATTTACTTGGTATGTGGAATGTGATGCATTGAGATGAGTTGATCTTATGCTATATGCATTTGACTTGATGAAATTTTTGTTGTTATTAAAAGTATTGTTTATATATTATTTTGGGAAATTAGCGGATACCATGGACAATTTTTCCGGTTACCACACCGGCTGAGAACAACACTATTTTCGAAACATTTTATAAACTGTATTGTTGATCATCGGGATTTTATATCTCATTATAAGTGTTGTTTCCAGAGACAGAGGACATCGCTATTGAGGATCCAGAGATCTGAAGAGTTATCTTTGATTAGCTAGTTGGTTAGTAATGTAGTATGGTTTAGAGTATTATGTGGACGACGTTCTTTGGTTTACATACTATTTTTCTCGGATTGCAATTAGACGCCCGGTTTTGAGGCTTTTAGTTTTTATTCAAATGATTGGATTTAATAATATTTTTCAATACCTTGTAAATACTATTATTTTATTTAATACGAGGTATTTTCATACTTAGTTATTTGAGAAAAAATTTATGACTTGTTTTTTTTATTAAATGTTTCGAAGGATTTTTATTGAAATTAATTTGGGTTACTAATGTAACGAAGGGCGTTACATTTTTGGTATCAGAACAGTTCGATTCTAAACCGGACTGTGGCATTGGGACTTTTAGAAAATAAAACTTGGGCGTATAGGATGCTTGTTAGAGTTATAAATGCTGCATGCTATTCTTTGGGATATTGGACCTGATCAACCCAGTATTTCATTGGTATTGAGCAAATTTATGGCGATTAATAGGCGAGGGGCGAACGTTGTACTTGCACCAGCTTTGGATTGTATAGCCGGAGTTATGCAAGCGCGGGCGGGGACTCTCCGTCAACTAAATGGGAATGGAGGTCAATCACTAATGGAGTGGTGGCAACCTAGGACCCTTAGCACGTGTGACTTTCCGAATTCAAGAAGAACAACCCGCCATCATTCCGAGGCAGCTTAGATCCGAAGGAGACTGAATTTCTTCAACTCGTACAGGAGAAAAGTTACTCTATTGTTGATTCAGGAGCAACACATTCTTTTATATATCCTTCATGTGTGAAATTTGGAGTTACCTATCTTTCTTTTGTCTTTTGATCCACGAGTTTCTACTTCTATGGGGGATAATCTTATTTCTTCTAGTTCTTGTTTAAATTGTTTTCTTGTGCATCGGGACGTGCCTTATGTCTTCGATCTTATTTGTTATCTATGTCTGGGTTAGATGCTATTCTTGGTAAGGAGTGATTGTCTTTAGACTCGTTGTCATAAAGTACTCTAATAGAACACCTTTTATATTTGATATCTCTTCACAACCAATGTCTATCGATTTTTCTTCGATGTCAACCCTTATTGTATTGGTTGTTTCTTCTAATAAGTGCTTAGTTGAGGGAATTCAAGGATCGATACATACTCTAGTTTTCTGGTAAGGTGGGAATTTATAGTGATGCGACAGTAATACTCATAGCATGTGAGTAAAACACTTTCTTAAAACCTTAATGGAATGAATTATTGAAGGATGTGATCTCTTAATTTGTTTTGATACTTTTTTTAATGTGGAAATTGAGGTTTTCACATGTATATTTGTCTAATATGAAGAATCGAGGTTTTGAGATTCTTGATTATTGATTTGGGATTCTTAAAATGTTTTAATGTTATTTGATGAATTAATTTGATTATTTTTTTTAAGATTCTTTTAATTGTCGTTTTGTTTCTTTTGTTGTTGTGTATATGTGGCTCCTTAGTTTTATTTTCGTACAAAATGTGCAGTCCTATCTCATTCGTGTTTACGCTACTTGAATTAACTTTTTATTTTTGTTTGATGGCAAAATCGTAAATCTCACTTGAATTGATTTTTCTATTTCATATTTGGAAGCATTGCTTCACTTTGTCAAGTCACTAACGTTTGAATTAGTTTCACTTTGCCAAATTCAAATTAGACTTATTTGGAATCACAATTTGCTCATGTATACTGACGCACGGCTTCACTCTGTAGTGATTTTTATCGGATCCTAATTATTATTTTTTTAATTATATTATGAGTCAAATTCCACTTTAGTCAATGGTAAGAAATATGCTTTATTTTGTAATAACTTTTGAGTGATTTTAGTGGGAAAAATTTATTGGAGTATGAGGTTATATGTGGGCAATATGCAATTGAACAAAGTAATTATTATGGATAGGTATCTTTTACCTAGGATAGATGAGCTTAAATCAATGGAGTAGAGTAGTGGTTGATTCTAGTAAAGTAGATGCAGGGATAGGGTGAGAGAAGCCTAAGACAATGACAAGTGTGAGAAGTTTCCTAGAATTGGAGAAGTATTATAGGAAGTTATAAACGAGTTCTCTAGACTAGCCTTACCTCTCACCAAGCTGATTAGGAAGGGAAAATCTCTTATATAGGATACAACTTGAAGTTTTTAATGATCAGTAGAGCCTTGAACAATTGTTAAGAGATAGAGACAGAGACATAGACGAAGAGTTAAATATAAGGCAAAGAAAGTGGATGAATTTTCTTAGGAACTATAATTTTGAGTTGAAGTATAGTCCGGGAAAGGCTAATGCAGTTGTCGATACTCGAAGTAGGAAATTTCCGCACAAGTCTAACTTGAAGTTGCAAGAGATGAACCTAATAGAAGAGTCTAGAGACATGAATTTGGATATCTTTTTAAGGCTTAAAACTTGGAATTGAATAGGTTGAAAATTTGTAGAGACCTTAGAAAATAGATTAAGCGAGTGTAGTTTTTAAACTAGGAT
>JAUPTC010001109.1:0-29000 GCA_030762895.1 Sophora flavescens
GTTAAAATTAGGGTTTTGGTTAAAATTCGGGTTTATGATCAAAATTAGGGTTTAGGGTTTGAATTAGGGTTTTGCGTTTAAAATAGGGGTTTGGGTCAAAATTAGGGCTTTGGGGTCAAAATTTGGATTTTGGGTCAAAATTTGGGTTTTGGGTCAAAATTTTGGTTTAGGGTTTGAATTAGGGTTTTGAGTTAAAAATAGGGTTTTGGGTTAAAAAAAAAATAAGGTTAGAATTAGGGTTTTGGGTTAAAATTAGGTTTGGGTCAAACTTTGGGTTTAGGGTCAAAATTATGGTTCAGGGTTTGAAATTTGGTTTTGAGTTTTAAAATTGGGTCAAAATAAGGGCTTTGGATAAAATTTTGGGTTTTGGGTCATAATTTGGGTTTAGGGTTTGAATTAGGGTTTTGAGTTAAAAATAAGGTTAGAATTAGGGTTTATGTTTCGAAATAGGGTTCAAGGGTTTGAAATAGGTTTTGAGATAAAAATTGGGTTTCGATTTAAAATTAGGGTTTCGGGTCAAAATTAGGGTTCCTGGTCATATTTAGGGTCAAAATTAGGGTTTAGGGTATGAAATAATGTTGAGTTTATAATAGGGTTTGGGTAAAAAAAATAGGGTTAAAATTACGGTTTCGGGTCAAAATTAGGGCTTTGGGTTAAAATTAGGGTTTTGGGTCAAAATTATGGTTTTTGTTGAATATTAGGGTTTTGGGTCAAAAATAAGGTTATAATTATGGTTTAGGGTCAAAATATAGGGTTTGAGGTCAAATTTAGTGTTTAGGGTCAACATTAGGGATTAGGGTTAGGTTTGAGGGTTTGGTTTAGGACAAAATTAGGGTTTTGTGTCAATTTTTGGGTTGAGAATTAGTGTTTTGGGTTAGAATTAGGGTTTTGGATCAAAATTAGGTTTTTGGGTCAAATTTTGGGTTTAGGATCAAAATTAGGGTTTAGGGTTTGAATTAGGGTTTTGAGTTAAAAATAGTGTTTTGGGTCATATAAATAAGGTTAGAAATAGGGTTTTGGGTTAAAATTAGGGTTTTGGTCAAAATTAGAATTTGGTTTAAAATTAGGGTTTTGGTGGAAATTTGGGTTTAGGAATAAAATTAGGGTTTAGGATTTGAATTAGGTTTTGAGTTTAATATAGGGTTTAGGGTCAAAATTAGGGCTTGGGAAAATTGGTTTGGGTTATGAGGGGTGGGTGGGTGGGGGGTGGGGGGTGGAGCTTTGGGGGTTAAAATTTGGGTTTTGGGCCTTGGGTCAAAAGTAGGTTTTTGTGTCGAACTTTGGTTTTATGTTGAACATTAGGGTTTAGGGTTTGAAATTGGGTTTTGAGTTTTAAATATTGGGTCCAAATTGGGTAAAAAAAAGGGCATTGGGTAGAATTTTGGGTTTTGGGTCCAAATTGGGGTTTTGGGTCAAAAGTTGGGTTTTTGGTCAAAATTAGGGTTTAGGGTTTGAATTTGGGTTTTGAGTTAAAAATAGGGTTAGAATTCAGGTTTAGGTTTAAAATTAGGGTTTCGGGTCAAAATTAGGGTTCTAGGTCAGATTTAGGGTTTATGGTCAAAATTAGGGTTTAGGGTTTGAAATTGGGTTTTGAGTTTAAATTGGGGTTTTGGGTCAAAAATAGGGTTAGAATTAGGATTGTGGGTCAACATTAGGGCTTTGGGTTAAAATTAGGGTTTTTGGTTAAAATTCGGGTTTATGATCAAAATTAGGGTTTAGGGTTTGAATTAGGGTTTTGCGTTTAAAATAGGGGTTTGGGTCAAAATTAGGGCTTTGGGGTCAAAATTTGGATTTTGGGTCAAAATTTGGGTTTTGGGTCAAAATTTTGGTTTAGGGTTTGAATTAGGGTTTTGAGTTAAAAATAGGGTTTTGGGTTAAAAAAAAAATAAGGTTAGAATTAGGGTTTTGGGTTAAAATTAGGTTTGGGTCAAACTTTGGGTTTAGGGTCAAAATTATGGTTCAGGGTTTGAAATTTGGTTTTGAGTTTTAAAATTGGGTCAAAATAAGGGCTTTGGATAAAATTTTGGGTTTTGGGTCATAATTTGGGTTTAGGGTTTGAATTAGGGTTTTGAGTTAAAAATAAGGTTAGAATTAGGGTTTATGTTTCGAAATAGGGTTCAGGGTTTGAAATAGGTTTTTGAGATAAAAATTGGGTTTCGATTTAAAATTAGGGTTTCGGGTCAAAATTAGGGTTCCTGGTCATATTTAGGGTCAAAATTAGGGTTTAGGGTATGAAATAATGTTGAGTTTATAATAGGGTTTGGGTAAAAAAATAGGGTTAAAATTACGGTTTCGGGTCAAAATTAGGGCTTTGGGTTAAAATTAGGGTTTTGGGTCAAAATTATGGTTTTTGTTGTAGATTAGGGTTTTGGGTCAAAAATAAGGTTAGAATTAGGGTTTTGGGTCAAAATTTAGGGTTTCGGGGTCAAATTTAGTGTTTAGGGTCAACATTAGGGATTAGGGTTAGATTAGGGTTTGGTGACAAAATTAGGGTTATGGTTCAAATTTAGGGTTTAGGGTCCAAATTAAGGTTTTGGGTTAGAATTAGGGTTTTGGATCAAAATTAGGTTTTTGGGTCAAATTTTGGGTTTAGGATCAAAATTAGGGTTTAGGGTTTGAATTAGGGTTTTGAGTTAAAAATATGGTTTTGGGTAAAAAAAATAAGGTTAGAAATAGGGTTTTGGGTTAAAATTAGGGTTTCGGGTCAAAATTAGAGATTTGGTTTAAAATTAGGGTTTTGGGTGAAAATTTGGGTTTAGGAATAAAATTAGGGTTTAGGATTTGAATTAGGTTTTTGAGTTTAATATAGGGTTTAGGGTCAAAAATAGGGCTTTGGGGGTTAAAATTTGGGTTTTGGGCCTTCGGGTCAAAATTAGGTTTTTGGGTCGAACTTTGGGTTTAGGGTTAAAATTAGGGTTTAGGGTTTGAAATTGGGTTTTGAGTTTTAAATATTGGGTCCAAATTGGGTCAAAAAAAGGGCATTGGGTAAAATTTTGGGTTTTGGGTCAAAAGTTGGGTTTTTGGTCAAAATTAGGGTTTAGGGTTTGAATTTGGGTTTTGAGTTAAAAATAGGGTTAGAATTAGGGTTTTGGTTTAAAATTAGGGTTTCGGGTCAAAATTAGGGTTCTAGGTCAGATTTAGGGTTTATGGTCAAAATTAGGGTTTAGGGTTTGAAATTGGGTTTTGAGTTTAAATTGGGGTTTTGGGTCAAAAATAGGGTTAGAATTAGGATTGTGGGTCAACATTAGGGCTTTGGGTTAAAATTAGGGTTTTTGGTTAAAATTCGGGTTTATGATCAAAATTAGGGTTTAGGGTTTGAATTAGGGTTTTGCGTTTAAAATAGGGGTTTGGGTCAAAATTAGGGCTTTGGGGTCAAAATTTGGATTTTGGGTCAAAATTTGGGTTTTGGGTCAAAATTTTGGTTTAGGGTTTGAATTAGGGTTTTGAGTTAAAAATAGGGTTTTGGGTTAAAAAAAAAAAGGTTAGAATTAGGGTTTTGGGTTAAAATTAGGTTTGCGTCAAACTTTGGGTTTAGGGTCAAAATTATGGTTCAGGGTTTGAAATTTGGTTTTGAGTTTTAAAATTGGGTCAAAATAAGGGCTTTGGATAAAATTTTGGGTTTTGGGTCATAATTTGGGTTTAGGGTTTGAATTAGGGTTTTGAGTTAAAAATAAGGTTAGAATTAGGGTTTATGTTTCGAAATAGGGTTCAAGGTTTGAAATAGGTTTTTGAGATAAAAATTGGGTTTCGATTTAAAATTAGGGTTTCGGGTCAAAATTAGGGTTCCTGGTCATATTTAGGGTCAAAATTAGGGTTTAGGGTATGAAATAATGTTGAGTTTATAATAGGGTTTGGGTAAAAAAAATAGGGTTAAAATTACGGTTTCGGGTCAAAATTAGGGCTTTGGGTTAAAATTAGGGTTTTGGGTCAAAATTATGGTTTTTGTTGTAGATTAGGGTTTTGGGTCAAAAATAAGGTTAGAATTAGGGTTTTGGGTCAAAATTTAGGGTTTCGGGGTCAAATTTAGTGTTTAGGGTCAACATTAGGGATTAGGGTTAGATTAGGGTTTGGTGACAAAATTAGGGTTATGGTTCAAATTTAGGGTTTAGGGTCCAAATTAAGGTTTTGGGTTAGAATTAGGGTTTTGGATCAAAATTAGGTTTTTGGGTCAAATTTTGGGTTTAGGATCAAAATTAGGGTTTAGGGTTTGAATTAGGGTTTTGAGTTAAAAATATGGTTTTGGGTAAAAAAAATAAGGTTAGAAATAGGGTTTTGGGTTAAAATTAGGGTTTCGGGTCAAAATTAGAGATTTGGTTTAAAATTAGGGTTTTGGGTGAAAATTTGGGTTTAGGAATAAAATTAGGGTTTAGGATTTGAATTAGGTTTTTGAGTTTAATATAGGGTTTAGGGTCAAAATTAGGGCTTTGGGGGTTAAAATTTGGATTTTGGGTTTTCGTGTCAAAATTAGGTTTTTGGGTCGAACTTTGGGTTTAGGGTCAAAATTAGGGTTTAGGGTTTGAAATTGGGTTTAGGGTTTGAATTTGGGTTTTTAGTTAAAAATAGGGTTAGAATTAGGGTTTTGGTTTAAAATTAGGGTTTCGGGTCAAAATTAGGGTTCTAGGTCAGATTTAGGGTTTAGGGTCAAAATTAGGGCTTTGGGGGTTAAAATTTGGGTTTTGGGCTTTCGGGTCAAAATTAGGTTTTTGGGTCGAACTTTGGGTTTAGGGTTAAAATTAGGGTTTAGGGTTTGAAATTGGGTTTTGAGTTTTAAATATTGGGTCCAAATTGGGTCAAAAAAAGGGCATTGGGTAAAATTTTGGGTTTTGGGTCCAAATTGGGGTTTTGGGTCAAAAGTTGGGTTTTTGGTCAAAATTTGGGTTTAGGGTTTGAATTTGGGTTTTGAGTTAAAAATAGGGTTAGAATTAGGGTTTTGGTTTAAAATTAGGGTTTCGGGTCAAAATTAGGGTTCTAGGTCAGATTTAGGGTTTATGGTCAAAATTAGGGTTTAGGGTTTGAAATTGGGTTTTGAGTTTAAATTGGGGTTTTGGGTCAAAAATAGGGTTAGAATTAGGATTGTGGGTCAACATTAGGGCTTTGGGTTAAAATTAGGGTTTTGTGTTAAAATTCGGGTTTATGATCAAAATTAGGGTTTAGGGTTTGAATTAGGGTTTTGCGTTTAAAATAGGGGTTTGGGTCAAAATTAGGGCTTTGGGGTCAAAATTTGGGTTTTGGGTCAAAATTTGGGTTTTGGGTCAAAATTTTGGTTTAGGGTTTGAATTAGGGTTTTGAGTTAAAAATAGGGTTTTGGGTTAAAAAAAAAATAAGGTTAGAATTAGGGTTTTGGGTTAAAATTAGGTTTGGGTCAAACTTTGGGTTTAGGGTCAAAATTATGGTTCAGGGTTTGAAATTTGGTTTTGAGTTTTAAAATTGGGTCAAAATAAGGGCTTTGGATAAAATTTTGGGTTTTGGGTCATAATTTGGGTTTAGGTTTTGAATTAGGGTTTTGAGTTAAAAATAAGGTTAGAATTAGGGTTTATGTTTCGAAATAGGGTTCAGGGTTTGAAATAGGTTTTTGAGATAAAAATTGGGTTTCGATTTAAAATTAGGGTTTCGGGTCAAAATTAGGGTTCCTGGTCATATTTAGGGTCAAAATTAGGGTTTAGGGTATGAAATAATGTTGAGTTTATAATAGGGTTTGGGTAAAAAAAAATAGGGTTAAAATTACGGTTTCGGGTCAAAATTAGGGCTTTGGGTTAAAATTAGGGTTTTGGGTCAAAATTATGGTTTTTGTTGTAGATTAGGGTTTTGGGTCAAAAATAAGGTTAGAATTAGGGTTTTGGGTCAAAATTTAGGGTTTCGGGGTCAAATTTAGTGTTTAGGGTCAACATTAGGGATTAGGGTTAGATTAGGATTTGGTGACAAAATTAGGGTTCTGGTTCAAATTTAGGGTTTAGGGTCCAAATTAGGGTTTTGGGTTAAAATTAGGGTTTTGGGTCAAATTTTGGGTTTAGAATTAGGGTTTTGGGTTAGAATTAGGGTTTTGGATCAAAATTAGGTTTTTGGGTCAAATTTTGGGTTTAGGATCAAAATTAGGGTTTAGGGTTTGAATTAGGGTTTTGAGTTAAAAATATGGTTTTGGGTAAAAAAAATAAGGTTAGAAATAGGGTTTTGGGTTAAAATTAGGGTTTCGGGTCAAAATTAGAGATTTGGTTTAAAATTAGGGTTTTGGGTGAAAATTTGGGTTTAGGAATAAAATTAGGGTTTAGGATTTGAATTAGGTTTTTGAGTTTAATATAGGGTTTAGGGTCAAAATTAGGGCTTTGGGGGTTAAAATTTGGATTTTGGGTTTTCGTGTCAAAATTAGGTTTTTGGGTCGAACTTTGGGTTTAGGGTCAAAATTAGGGTTTAGGGTTTGAAATTGGGTTTAGGGTTTGAATTTGGGTTTTTAGTTAAAAATAGGGTTAGAATTAGGGTTTTGGTTTAAAATTAGGATTTCGGGTCAAAATTAGGGTTCTAGGTCAGATTTAGGGTTTAGGGTCAAAAATAGGGCTTTGGGGGTTAAAATTTGGGTTTTGGGCCTTCGGGTCAAAATTAGGTTTTTGGGTCGAACTTTGGGTTATGGGTTAAAATTAGGGTTTAGGGTTTGAAATTGGGTGTTGAGTTTTAAATATTGGGTCCAAATTGGGTCAAAAAAAGGGCATTGGGTAAAATTTTGGGTTTTGGGTCCAAATTGGGGTTTTGGGTCAAAAGTTGGGTTTTTGGTCAAAATTAGGGTTTAGGGTTTGAATTTGGGTTTTGAGTTAAAAATAGGGTTAGAATTAGGGTTTTGGTTTAAAATTAGGGTTTCGGGTCAAAATTAGGGTTCTAGGTCAGATTTAGGGTTTATGGTCAAAATTAGGGTTTAGGGTTTGAAATTGGGTTTTGAGTTTAAATTGGGGTTTTGGGTGAAAAATAGGGTTAGAATTAGGATTGTGGGTCAACATTAGGGCTTTGGGTTAAAATTAGGGTTTTTGGTTAAAATTCGGGTTTATGATCAAAATTAGGGTTTAGGGTTTGAAATTGGGTTTTGAGTTTTAAATATTGGGTCCAAATTGGGTCAAAAAAAGGGCATTGGGTAAAATTTTGGGTTTTGGGTCCAAATTGGGGTTTTGGGTCAAAAGTTGGGTTTTGGGTCCAAATTAGGGTTTTTGGTCAAAATTAGGGTTTAGGGTTTGAATTTGGGTTTTGAGTTAAAAATAGGGTTAGAATTAGGGTTTTGGTTTAAAATTTGGGTTTCGGGTCAAAATTAGGGTTCTAGGTCAGATTTAGGGTTTATGGTCAAAATTAGGGTTTAGGGTTTGAAATTGGGTTTTGAGTTTAAATTGGGGTTTTGGGTGAAAAATAGGGTTAGAATTAGGATTGTGGGTCAACATTAGGGCTTTGGGTTAAAATTAGGGTTTTTGGTTAAAATTCGGGTTTATGATCAAAATTAGGGTTTAGGGTTTGAATTAGGGGTTTGGGTCAAAATTAGGGCTTTGGGGTAAAAATTTGGGTTTTGGGTCAAAATTTTGGTTTAGGGTTTGAATTAGGGTTTTGAGTTAAAAATAGGGTTTTGGGTTAAAAAAAAAATAAGGTTAGAATTAGGGTTTTGGGTTAAAATTAGGTTTGGGTCAAACTTTGGGTTTAGGGTCAAAATTATGGTTCAGGGTTTGAAATTTGGTTTTGAGTTTTAAAATTGGGTCAAAATAAGGGCTTTGGATAAAATTTTGGGTTTTGGGTCATAATTTGGGTTTAGGGTTTGAATTAGGGTTTTGAGTTAAAAATAAGGTTAGAATTAGGGTTTATGTTTTGAAATAGGGTTCAGGGTTTGAAATAGGGTTTTGAGATAAAAATTGGGTTTCGATTTAAAATTAGGGTTTCGGGTCAAAATTAGGGTTCCTGGTCATATTTAGGGTCAAAATTAGGGTTTAGGGTATGAAATAATGTTGAGTTTATAATAGGGTTTGGGTAAAAAAATTAGGGTTAAAATTATGGTTTCGGGTCAAAATTAGGGCTTTAGGTTAAAATTAGGGTTTTGGGTCAAAATTATGGTTTTTGTTGTAGATTAGGGTTTTGGGTCAAAAATAAGGTTAGAATTAGGGTTTTGGGTCAAAATTTAGGGTTTCGGAGTCAAATTTAGTGTTTAGGGTCAACATTAGGGATTAGGGTTAGATTAGGGTTTGGTGACAAAATTAGGGTTCTGGTTCAAATTTAGGGTTTAGGGTCCAAATTAGGGTTTTGGGTTAAAATTAGGGTTTTGGATCAAAATTAGGTTTTTGGGTCAAATTTTGGGTTTAGGATCAAAATTAGGGTTTAGGGATTGAATTAGGGTTTTGAGTTAAAAATATGGTTTTGGGTAAAAAAAAAAAAGGTTAGAAATAGGGTTTTGGGTTAAAATTAGGGTTTCGGGTCAAAATTAGGGATTTGGTTTAAAATTAGGGTTTTGGGTGAAAATTTGGGTTTAGGAATAAAATTAGGGTTTAGGATTTGAATTAGGTTTTTGAGTTTAATATAGGGTTTAGGGTCAAAATTAGGGCTTTGGGGGTTAAAATTTGGATTTTGGGTTTTCGTGTCAAAATTAGGTTTTTGGGTCGAACTTTGGGTTTACGGTCAAAATTAGGGTTTAGGGTTTGAAATTGGGTTTAGGGTTTGAATTTGGGTTTTTAGTTAAAAATAGGGTTAGAATTAGGGTTTTGGTTTAAAATTAGGGTTTCGGGTCAAAATTAGGGTTCTAGGTCAGATTTAGGGTTTAGGGTCAAAATTAGGGCTTTGGGGGTTAAAATTTGGGTTTTGGGCTTTCGGGTCAAAATTAGGTTTTTGGGTCGAACTTTGGGTTTAGGGTTAAAATTAGGGTTTAGGGTTTGAAATTGGGTTTTGAGTTTTAAATATTGGGTCCCAATTGGGTCAAAAAAGGGGCATTGGGTGAAATTTTGGGTTTTGGGTCCAAATTGGGGTTTTGGGTCAAAAGTTGGGTTTTGGGTCCAAATTAGGGTTTTTGGTCAAAAGTAGGGTTTAGGGTTTGAATTTGGGTTTTGAGTTAAAAATAGGGTTAGAATTAGGGTTTTGGTTTAAAATTAGGGTTTCGGGTCAAAATTAGGGTTCTAGGTCAGATTTAGGGTTTATGGTCAAAATTAGGGTTTAGGGTTTGAAATTGGGTTTTGAGTTTAAATTGGGGTTTTGGGTGAAAAATAGGGTTAGAATTAGGATTATGGGTCAACATTAGGGCTTTGGGTTAAAATTAGGGTTTTTGGTTAAAATTCGGGTTTATGATCAAAATTAGGGTTTAGGGTTTGAATTAGGGTTTTGCGTTTAAAATAGGGGTTTGGGTCAAAATTAGGGCTTTGGGGTCAAAATTTGGGTTTTGGGTCAAAATTTTGGTTTAGGGTTTGAATTAGGGTTTTGAGTTAAAAATAGGTTTTTGGGTAAAAAAAAAAAAGGTTAGAATTAGGGTTTTGGGTTAAAATTAAGTTTGGGTCAAACTTTGGGTTTAGGGTCAAAATTATGGTTCAGGGTTTGAAATTTGGTTTTGAGTTTTAAATATTGGGTCAAAATTGGGTCAAAATAAGGGCTTAGGATAAAATTTTGGGTTTTGGGTCATAATTTGGGTTTAGGGTTTGAATTAGGGTTTTGAGTTAAAAATAAGGTTAGAATTAGGGTTTATGTTTTGAAATAGGGTTCAGGGTTTGAAATAGGGTTTTGAGATAAAAATTGGGTTTCGATTTAAAATTAGGGTTTCGGGTCAAAATTAGGGTTCCTGGTCATATTTAGGGTCAAAATTAGGGTTTAGGGTATGAAATAATGTTGAGTTTATAATAGGGTTTGGGTAAAAAAAAGAGGGTTATAATTACGGTTTGGTCAAAATTAGGGCTTTGGGTTAAAATTAGGGTTTTGGGTCAAGATTAGGGTTTTGGGTCAAAAATAAGGTTAGAATTAGGGTTTTGGGTCAAAATTTAGGGTTTCGGGGTCAAATTTAGTGTTTAGGGTCAACATTAGGGATTAGGGTTAGATTAGGGTTTGGTGACAAAATTAGGGTTATGGTTCAAATTTAGGGTTTAGGGTCCAAAATAGGGTTTTGGGTTAAAATTAGGGTTTTGCATCAAAATTAGGTTTTTGGGTCAAACTTTGGGTTTAGGATCAAAATTAGGGTTTAGGGTTTGAATTAGGGTTTTGAGTTAAAAATATGGTTTTGGGTAAAAAAAATAAGGTTAGAAATAGGGTTTTGGGTTAAAATTAGGGTTTCGGGTCAAAATTAGAGATTTGGTTTAAAATTAGGGTTTTGGGTGAAAATTTGGGTTTAGGAATAAAATTAGGGTTTAGGATTTGAATTAGGTTTTTGAGTTTAATATAGGGTTTAGGGTCAAAATTAGGGCTTTGGGGGTTAAAATTTGGATTTTGGGTTTTCGTGTCAAAATTAGGTTTTTGGGTCGAACTTTGGGTTTAGGGTCAAAATTAGGGTTTAGGGTTTGAAATTGGGTTTAGGGTTTGAATTTGGGTTTTTAGTTAAAAATAGGGTTAGAATTAGGGTTTTAGTTTAAAATTAGGGTTTCGGGTCAAAATTAGGGTTCTAGGTCAGATTTAGGGTTTAGGGTCAAAATTAGGGCTTTGGGGGTTAAAATTTGGGTTTTGGGCTTTCGGGTCAAAATTAGGTTTTTGGGTCGAACTTTGGGTTTAGGGTTAAAATTAGGGTTTAGGATTTGAAATTGGGTTTTGAGTTTTAAATATTGGGTCCAAATTGGGTCAAAAAAGGGGCATTGGGTGAAATTTTAGTTTTTGGGTCCAAATTGGGGTTTTGGGTCAAAAGTTGGGTTTTGGGTCCAAATTAGGGTTTTTGGTCAAAATTAGGGTTTAGGGTTTGAATTTGGGTTTTGAGTTAAAAATAGGGTTAGAATTAGGGTTTTGGTTTAAAATTAGGGTTTCGGGTCAAAATTAGGGTTCTAGGTCAGATTTAGGGTTTATGGTCAAAATTAGGGTTTAGGGTTTGAAATTGGGTTTTGAGTTTAAATTGGGGTTTTGGGTGAAAAATAGGGTTAGAATTAGGATTGTGGGTCAACATTAGGGCTTTGGGTTAAAATTAGGGTTTTTGGTTAAAATTCGGGTTTATGATCAAAATTAGGGTTTAGGGTTTGAATTAGGGTTTTGCGTTTAAAATAGGGGTTTGGGTCAAAATTAGGGCTTTGGGGTCAAAATTTGGGTTTTGGGTCAAAATTTGGGTTTTGGGTCAAAATTTTGGTTTAGGGTTTGAATTAGGGTTTTGAGTTAAAAATAGGGTTTTGGGTTAAAAAAAAATAAGGTTAGAATTAGGGTTTTGGGTTAAAATTAGGTTTGGGTCAAACTTTGGGTTTAGGGTCAAAATTATGGTTCAGGGTTTGAAATTTGGTTTTGAGTTTTAAAATTGGGTCAAAATAAGGGCTTTGGATAAAATTTTGGGTTTTGGGTCATAATTTGAGTTTAGGGTTTGAATTAGGGTTTTGAGTTAAAAATAAGGTTAGAATTAGGGTTTATGTTTTGAAATAGGGTTCAGGGTTTGAAATAGGGTTTTGAGATAAAAATTGGGTTTCGATTTAAAATTAGGGTTTCGGGTCAAAATTAGGGTTCCTGGTCATATTTAGGGTCAAAATTAGGGTTTAGGGTATGAAATAATGTTGAGTTTATAATAGGGTTTGGGTAAAAAAAAATAGGGTTAAAATTACGGTTTCGGGTCAAAATTAGGGCTTTGGGTTAAAATTAGGGTTTTGGGTCAAAATTATGGTTTTTGTTGTAGATTAGGGTTTTGGGTCAAAAATAAGTTAGAATTAGGGTTTTGGGTCAAAATTTAGGGTTTCGGGGTCAAATTTTGTGTTTAGGGTCAACATTAGGGATTAGGGTTAGATTAGGGTTTGGTGACAAAATTAGGGTTCTGGTTCAAATTTAGGGTTTAGGGTCCAAATTAGGGTTTTGGGTTAAAATTAGGGTTTTGGATCAAAATTAGGTTTTTGGGTCAAATTTTGGGTTTAGGATCAAAATTAGGGTTTAGGGTTTGAATTAGGGTTTTGAGTTAAAAATATGGTTTTGGGTAAAAAAAATAAGGTTAGAAATAGGGTTTTGGGTTAAAATTAGGGTTTCGGGTCAAAATTAGAGATTTGGTTTAAAATTAGGGTTTTGGGTGAAAATTTGGGTTTAGGAATAAAATTAGGGTTTAGGATTTGAATTAGGTTTTTGAGTTTAATATAGGGTTTAGGGTCAAAATTAGGGCTTTGGGGGTTAAAATTTGGATTTTGGGTTTTCGTGCCAAAATTAGGTTTTTGGGTCGAACTTTGGGTTTAGGGTCAAAATTAGGGTTTAGGGTTTAAAATTGGGTTTAGGGTTTGAATTTGGGTTTTTAGTTAAAAATAGGGTTAGAATTAGGGTTTTGGTTTAAAATTAGGGTTTCGGGTCAAAATTAGGGTTCTAGGTCAGATTTAGGGTTTAGGGTCAAAATTAGGGCTTTGGGTTAAAATTAGGGTTTTGGGTCAAAATTATGGTTTTTGTTGTAGATTAGGGTTTTGGGTCAAAAATAAGGTTAGAATTAGGGTTTTGGGTCAAAATTTAGGGTTTCGGGGTCAAATTTAGTGTTTAGGGTCAACATTAGGGATTAGGGTTAGATTAGGGTTTGGTGACAAAATTAGGGTTATGGTTCAAATTTAGGGTTTAGGGTCCAAATTAGGGTTTTGGGTTAAAATTAGGGTTTTGGATCAAAATTAGGTTTTTGGGTCAAATTTTGGGTTTAGGATCAAAATTAGGGTTTAGGGTTTGAATTAGGGTTTTGAGTTAAAAATATGGTTTTGGGTAAAAAAAATAAGGTTAGAAATAGGGTTTTGGGTTAAAATTAGGGTTTCGGGTCAAAATTAGAGATTTGGTTTAAAATTAGGGTTTTGGGTGAAAATTTGGGTTTAGGAATAAAATTAGGGTTTAGGATTTGAATTAGGTTTTTGAGTTTAATATAGGGTTTAGGGTCAAAATTAGGGCTTTGGGGGTTAAAATTTGGATTTTGGGTTTTCGTGTCAAAATTAGGTTTTTGGGTCGAACTTTGGGTTTAGGGTCAAAATTAGGGTTTAGGGTTTGAAATTGGGTTTAGGGTTTGAATTTGGGTTTTTAGTTAAAAATAGGGTTAGAATTAGGGTTTTGGTTTAAAATTAGGGTTTCGGGTCAAAATTAGGGTTCTAGGTCAGATTTAGGGTTTAGGGTCATAATTAGGGCTTTGGGTTTGAAATTGGGTTTTGAGTTTAAATTGGGGTTTTGGGTCAAAAATAGGGTTAGAATTAGGATTGTGGGTCAACATTAGGGCTTTGGGTTAAAATTAGGGTTTTTGGTTAAAATTCGGGTTTATGATCAAAATTAGGGTTTAGGGTTTGAATTAGGGTTTTGCGTTTAAAATAGGGGTTTGGGTCAAAATTAGGGCTTTGGGGTCAAAATTTGGGTTTTGGGTCAAAATTTGGGTTTTGGGTCAAAATTTTGGTTTAGGGTTTGAATTAGGGTTTTGAGTTAAAAATAGGGTTTTGGGTTAAAAAAAAAAAAGGTTAGAATTAGGGTTTTGGGTTAAAATTAGGTTTGGGTCAAACTTTGGGTTTAGGGTCAAAATTATGGTTCAGGGTTTGAAATTTGGTTTTGAGTTTTAAAATTGGGTCAAAATAAGGGCTTTGGATAAAATTTTGGGTTTTGGGTCATAATTTGGGTTTAGGGTTTGAATTAGGGTTTTGAGTTAAAAATAAGGTTAGAATTAGGGTTTATGTTTCGAAATAGGGTTCAAGGTTTGAAATAGGGTTTTGAGATAAAAATTGGGTTTCGATTTAAAATTAGGGTTTCGGGTCAAAATTAGGGTTCCTGGTCATATTTAGGGTCAAAATTAGGGTTTAGGGTATGAAATAATGTTGAGTTTATAATAGGGTTTGGGTAAAAAAAATAGGGTTAAAATTACGGTTTCGGGTCAAAATTAGGGCTTTGGGTTAAAATTAGGGTTTTGGGTCAAAATTATGGTTTTTGTTGTAGATTAGGGTTTTGGATCAAAAATAAGGTTAGAATTAGGGTTTTGGGTCAAAATTTAGGGTTTCGGGGTCAAATTTAGTGTTTAGGGTCAACATTAGGGATTAGGGTTAGATTAGGGTTTGGTGACAAAACTAGGGTTCTGGTTCAAATTTAGGGTTTAGGTTCCAAATTAGGGTTTTGGATTAAAATTAGGGTTTTGGATCAAAATTAGGTTTTTGGGTCAAATTTTGGGTTTAGGAACAAAATTAGGGTTTAGGGTTTGAATTAGGGTTTTGAGTTAAAAATATGGTTTTGGGTAAAAAAAATAAGGTTAGAAATAGGGTTTTGGGTTAAAATTAGGGTTTCGGGTCAAAATTAGAGATTTGGTTTAAAATTAGGGTTTTGGGTGAAAATTTGGGTTTAGGAATAAAATTAGGGTTTAGGATTTGAATTAGGTTTTTGAGTTTAATATAGGGTTTAGGGTCAAAATTAGGGCTTTGGGGGTTAAAATTTGGGTTTTGGGCTTTCGGGTCAAAATTAGGTTTTTGGGTCGAACTTTGGGTTTAGGGTTAAAATTAGGGTTTAGGGTTTGAAATTGGGTTTAGGGTTTGAATTTGGGTTTTAGTTAAAAATAGGGTTAGAATTAGGGTTTTGGTTTAAAATTAGGGTTTGGTCAAAATTAGGGTTCTAGGTCGATTTAGGGTTTAGGGTCAAAATTAGGGCTTTGGGGTTAAAATTTGGGTTTTGGGCCTTGGGTCGAAATTAGGGTTTTGGGTCGAACTTTGGGTTTAGGGTTCAAATTTAGGGTTTAGGGTTTGGATTTGGGTTTTGAGTTTTAAATATTGGGTCCAAATTGGGAGGGTCCAAAAGGGTTTGGGAAAATGGGTTTGGTCAAATGGGTTTGGGTCATTGGGTTAGGTCAAAATTAGGGTTTAGGGTTGAATTGGGTGGAAAAAGGGAAAAAAAGGAGAAAAGGGTTTGGGAAAATGGGGTGGATAGGGAAAAGGGTGGGTGAAATTGGGTTAGGAAAAGTAGGGATAGGGTGAAGGGTGAGAAATAGGGTTTAGGGAAAATAGGGTTTGGGGAAATTGGATTTTGGGAAAAAGGGGGTTGGGTTGGAAAATAGGGTTAGGAAATTGGGTTTAGGGGAAGGAGAAAAATAGGGTTAGAAAAGGGTTTGGGTAAAATAGGGTGGGAAAATAGGGTTAGGATTAGGGTTTAGGGAAAGTAGGTTGGGGAAAAAAAAGGTTTTGGGTTTGGGAAAATAAGTTTTGGGAAATTTGGGTTTAGGGAAATAGGGTTAGGGTTGAAATGGGGTTTGAGTTTTAAATATGGGTCAAAATTGGGCAAATTGGGTAAAATTTTAGGTTTGGGTCCAAAGTGGGGTTTGGGTCGAAAGTGGGTTTTGAGTCAAAAAGGTTTAGGGTGTTTGGGTTTGAGTTAAAAATAGGGTTAGAATTAGGGTTTTGGTTTAAAATTAGGGTTTTGGTCAAAATTAGGGTTCTAGGTCAGATTTAGGGTTTATGGTCAAAATTAGGGTTTAGGGTTTGAAATTGGGTTTGAGTTTATAATTGGGGTTTGGGTCAAAAATAGGGTTAGAATTAGGATTGTGGGTCAACATTAGGGCTTTGGGTTAAAATTAGGGTTTTGGTTAAAATTCGGGTTTATGATCAAAATTAGGGTTTAGGGTTTGAATTAGGGTTTTGGTTTAAAATAGGGGTTTGGGTCAAAATTAGGGCTTTGGGGTCAAATTTAGGTTTGGGTCAAAATTTGGGTTTTGGGTCAAAATTTTGGTTTAGGGTTTGAATTAGGGTTTTGAGTTAAAAATAGGGTTTTGGGTAAAAAATAAGGTTAGAATTAGGGTTTTGGGTTAAAATTAGGTTTGGGTCAAACTTTGGGTTTAGGAGTCAAAATTATGGTTCAGGGTTTGAAATTTGGTTTGAGTTTAAAAATTGGGTCAAAATAAGGGCTTTGGATATAATTTTGTGTTTTTGGTCATAATTTGGGTTTAGGGTTTGAATTAGGGTTTTGAGTTAAAAATAAGGTTAGAATTAGGGTTTATGTTTTGAAATAGGGTTTTGAGATAAAAATTGGGTTTCGATTTAAAATTAGGGTTCGGTCAAAATTAGGGTTCTGGTCATATTTAGGGTCAAAATTAGGGTTTAGGGTATGAAATAATGTTGAGTTTATAATAGGGTTTGGGTAAAAAAATAGGGTTAAAATTACGGTTTGGTCAAAATTAGGGCTTTGGGTTAAAATTAGGGTTTTGGGTCAAAATTATGGTTTTGTAGATTAGGGTTTTGGGTCAAAAATAAGGTTAGAATTAGGGTTTTGGGTCAAAATTTAGGGTTTGGGGTCAAATTTAGTGTTTAGGGTCAACATTAGGGATTAGGGTTAGATTAGGGTTTGGTGACAAAATTAGGGTTATGGTTCAAATTTAGGGTTTAGGGTCCAAATTAGGGAGTTGGGTTAAAATTAGGGTTTTGGATCAAAATTAGGTTTTGGGTCAAATTTTGGGTTTAGGATCAAAATTAGGGTTTAGGGTTTGAATTAGGGTTTTGAGTTAAAAATATGGTTTTGGGTAAAAAAATAAGGTTAGAAATAGGGTTTTGGGTTAAAATTAGGGTTTGGTCAAAATTAGAATTTGGTTTTAAAATTAGGGTTTTGGGTGAAAATTTGGGTTTAGGAATAAAATTAGGGTTTAGGATTTGAATTAGGTTTTTGAGTTTAATATAGGGTTTAGGGTCAAAATTAGGGCTTTGGGGGTTAAAAATTTGGATTTTGGGTTTCGTGTCAAAATTAGGTTTTGGGTCGAACTTTGGGTTTAGGGTCAAAATTAGGGTTTAGGGTTTGAAATTGGGTTTAGGGTTTGAATTTGGGTTTTTAGTTAAAAATAGGGTTAGAATTAGGGTTTTGGTTTAAAATTAGGGTTTTGGTCAAAATCAGGGTTCTAGGTCAGATTTAGGGTTTAGGGTCAAAATTAGGGCTTGGGGTGTTAAAATTTGGGTTTTGGGCTTTCGGGTCAAAAGAATGTTTTTGGGTCGAACTTTGGGTTTAGGGTTAAAATTAGGGTTTAGGGTTTGAAATTGGGTTTGAGTTTTAAATATTAGGGTCCAATTGGGTAAAAAAGGGCATGGGGTAAAATTTTGGGTTTTGGGTCCAAATTGGGGTTTTGGGTCAAAAGTTGGGTTTTAGTCAAAATTAGTGTTTAGTGTTTGAATTTGGGAATAGAGTTACATAAAGGGTTAGAATTAGGGTTTTGGTTTAAAATTAGGGTTTCGGGTCAAAATTAGGGTTCTAGGTCAGATTTAGGGTTTATGGTCAAAATTAGGGTTTAGGGTTTGAAATTGGGTTTTGAGTTTAAATTGGGGTTTTGGGTGAAAAATAGGGTTAGAATTAGGATTGTGGGTCAACATTAGGGCTTTGGGTTAAAATTAGGGTTTTTGGTTAAAATTCGGGTTTATGATCAAAATTAGGGTTTAGGGTTTGAATTAGGGTTTTGCGTTTAAAATAGGGGTTTGGGTTCAAAATTTGGGTTTTGGGTCAAAATTTTGGTTTAGGGTTTGAATTAGGGTTTTGAGTTAAAAATAGGGTTTTGGGTATAAAAAAAAAGGGTTAGAATTAGGGTTTTGGGTTAAAATTAAGTTTGGGTCAAACTTTGGGTTTAGGGTCAAAATTATGGTTCAGGGTTTGAAATTTGGTTTTGAGTTTTAAATATTGGGTCAAAATTGGGTCAAAATAAGGGCTTTGGATAAAATTTTGGGTTTTGGGTCATAATTTGGGTTTAGGGTTTGAATTAGGGTTTTGAGTTAAAAATAAGGTTAGAATTAGGGTTTATGTTTTGAAATAGGGTTCAGGGTTTGAAATAGGGTTTTGAGATAAAAATTGGGTTTCGATTTAAAATTAGGGTTTCGGGTCAAAATTAGGGTTCCTGGTCATATTTAGGGTCAAAATTAGGGTTTAGGGTATGAAATAATGTTGAGTTTATAATAGGGTTTGGGTAAAAAAAATAGGGTTAAAATTACGGTTTCGGGTCAAAATTAGGGCTTTGGGTTAAAATTAGGGTTTTGGGTCAAAATTATGGTTTTTGTTGTAGATTAGGGTTTTGGGTCAAAAATAAGGTTAGAATTAGGGTTTTGGGTCAAAATTTAGGGTTTGGGGTCAAATTTAGTGTTTAGGGTCAACATTAGGGATTAGGGTTAGATTAGGGTTTGGTGACAAAATTAGGGTTATGGTTCAAATTTAGGGTTTAGGGTCCAAATTAGGGTTTTGGGTTAAAATTAGGGTTTTGGATCAAAATTAGGGTTTTGGGTCAAATTTTGGGTTTAAGGTCAAAATTAGGGTTTAGGGTTTGAATTAGAGTTTTGAGTTAAAAATATGGTTTTGGGTAAAAAAAATAAGGTTAGAAATAGGGTTTTGGGTTAAAATTAGGGTTTTGGTCAAAATTAGAATTTGGTTTAAAATTAGGGTTTTGGGTGAAAATTTGGGTTTAGGAATAAAATTAGGGTTTAGGATTTGAATTAGGTTTTGAGTTTAATATAGGGTTTAGGGTCAAAATTAGGGCTTTGGGGGTTAAAATTTGGATTTTGGGTTTTGGGTCAAAATTAGGTTTTGGGTCGAACTTTGGGTTTAGGGTCAAAATTAGGGTTTAGGGTTTGAAATTGGGTTTAGGGTTTGAATTTGGGTTTTTAGTTAAAAATAGGGTTAGAATTAGGGTTTTGGTTTAAAATTAGGGTTTGGTCAAATTAGGGTTCTAGGTCGATTTAGGGTTTAGGGTCAAAATTAGGGCTTTGGGGGTTAAAATTTGGGTTTTGGGTTTTCGGGTCAAAATTAGGTTTTTGGGTCGAACTTTGGGTTTATGGTCAAAATTAGGGTTTAGGGTTTGAAATTGGGTTTTGAGTTTTAAATATTGGGTCAAAATAAGGACTTTGGGTAAAATTTTTTGTTTTGGGTCCAAATTTGGGGTTTTGGGTCAAAAGTTGGGTTTTGGGTCCAAATTAGGGTTTAGGGTTTGAATTTGGGTTTTGAGTTAAAAATAGGGTTAGAATTAGGGTTTTGGTTTAAAATTAGGGTTTCGGGTCAAAATTAGGGTTCTAGGTCAGATTTAGGGTTTATGGTCAAAATTAGGGTTTAGGGTTTGAAATTGGGTTTTGAGTTTAAATTGGGGTTTTGGGTCAAAAATAGGGTTAGAATTAGGATTGTGGGTCAACATTAGGGCTTTGGGTTAAAATTAGGGTTTTTGGTTAAAATTCGGGTTTATGATCAAAATTAGGGTTTAGGGTTTGAATTAGGGTTTTGCGTTTAAAATAGGGGTTTGGGTCAAAATTAGGGCTTTGGGGTCAAAATTTGGGTTTTGGGTCAAAATTTGGGTTTTGGGTCAAAATTTTGGTTTAGGGTTTGAATTAGGGTTTTGAGTTAAAAATAGGGTTTTGGGTTAAAAAAAAAAAGGTTAGAATTAGGGTTTTGGGTTAAAATTAGGTTTGCGTCAAACTTTGGGTTTAGGGTCAAAATTATGGTTCAGGGTTTGAAATTTGGTTTTGAGTTTTAAAATTGGGTCAAAATAAGGGCTTTGGATAAAATTTTGGGTTTTGGGTCATAATTTGGGTTTAGGGTTTGAATTAGGGTTTTGAGTTAAAAATAAGGTTAGAATTAGGGTTTATGTTTTGAAATAGGGTTCAGGGTTTGAAATAGGGTTTTGAGATAAAAATTGGGTTTCGATTTAAAATTAGGGTTTCGGGTCAAAATTAGGGTTCCTGGTCATATTTAGGGTCAAAATTAGGGTTTAGGGTATGAAATAATGTTGAGTTTATAATAGGGTTTGGGTAAAAAAAATAGGGTTAAAATTACGGTTTCGGGTCAAAATTAGGGCTTTGGGTTAAAATTAGGGTTTTGGGTCAAAATTATGGTTTTTGTTGTAGATTAGGGTTTTGGGTCAAAAATAAGGTTAGAATTAGGGTTTTGGGTCAAAATTTAGGGTTTCGGGGTCAAATTTAGTGTTTAGGGTCAACATTAGGGATTAGGGTTAGATTAGGGTTTGGTGACAAAATTAGGGTTCTGGTTCAAATTTAGGGTTTAGGGTCCAAATTAGGGTTTTGGGTTAAAATTAGGGTTTTGGATCAAAATTAGGTTTTGGGTCAAATTTTGGGTTTAGGATCAAAATTAGGGTTTAGGGTTTGAATTAGGGTTTTGAGTTAAAAATATGGTTTTGGGTAAAAAAATAAGGTTAGAAATAGGGTTTTGGGTTAAAATTAGGGTTTCTGGTAAAAATTATAGATTTGGTTTAAAATTAGGGTTTTGGGTGAAAATTTGGGTTTAGGAATAAAATTAGGGTTTAGGATTTGAATTAGGTTTTTGAGTTTAATATAGGGTTTAGGGTCAAAATTAGGGCTTTGGGGGTTAAAATTTGGATTTTGGGTTTTCGTGTCAAAATTAGGTTTTTGGGTCGAACTTTGGGTTTAGGGTCAAAATTAGGGTTTAGGGTTTGAAATTGGGTTTAGGGTTTGAATTTGGGTTTTTAGTTAAAAATAGGGTTAGAATTAGGGTTTTGGTTTAAAATTAGGGTTTCGGGTCAAAATTAGGGTTCTAGGTCAGATTTAGGGTTTAGGGTCAAAATTAGGGCTGTGGGGGTTAAAATTTGGGTTTTGGGCCTTCGGGTCAAAATTAGGTTTTTGGGTCGAACTTTGGGTTTAGGGTTAAAATTAGGGTTTAGGGTTTGAAATTGGGTTTTGAGTTTTAAATATTGGGTCCAAATTGGGTCAAAAAAAGGGCATTGGGTAAAATTTTGGGTTTTGGGTGCAAATTAGGGTTTTCGGTCAAAATTAGGGATTAGGGTTTGAATTTGGGTTTTGAGTTAAAAATAGGGTTAGAATTAGGGTTTTGGTTTAAAATTAGGGTTTCGGGTCAAAATTAGGGTTCTAGGTCAGATTTAGGGTTTATGGTCAAAATTAGGGTTTAGGGTTTGAAATTGGGTTTTGAGTTTAAATTGGGGTTTTGGGTCAAAAATAGGGTTAGAATTAGGATTGTGGGTCAACATTAGGGCTTTGGGTTAAAATTAGGGTTTTGGGTTAAATTCGGGTTTATGATCAAAATTAGGGTTTAGGGTTTGAATTAGGGTTTTGCGTTTAAAATAGGGGTTTGGGTCAAAATTAGGGCTTTGGGGTCAAAATTTGGGTTTTGGGTCAAAATTTGGGTTTTGGGTCAAAACTTTGGTTTAGGGTTTGAATTAGGGTTTTGAGTTAAAAATAGGGTTTTGGGTTAAAAAAAAAAGGTTAGAATTAGGGTTTTGGGTTAAAATTAGGTTTTGGTCAAACTTTGGGTTTAGGGTCAAAATTATGGTTCAGGGTTTGAAATTTGGTTTTGAGTTTTAAAATTGGGTCAAAATAAGGGCTTTGGATAAAATTTTGGGTTTTGGGTCATAATTTGGGTTTAGGGTTTGAATTAGGGTTTTGAGTTAAAAATAAGGTTAGAATTAGGGTTTATGTTTTGAAATAGGGTTCAGGGTTTGAAATAGGGTTTTGAGATAAAAATTGGGTTTCGATTTAAAATTAGGGTTTGGTCAAAATTAGGGTTGCTGGTCATATTTAGGGTCAAAATTAGGGTTTAGGGTATGAAATAATGTTGAGTTTATAATAGGGTTTGGGTAAAAAAAATAGGGTTAAAATTACGGTTTCGGGTCAAAATTAGGGCTTTGGGTTAAAATTAGGGTTTTGGGTCAAAATTATGGTTTTTGTTGTAGATTAGGGTTTTGGGTCAAAAATAAGGTTAGAATTAGGGTTTTGGGTCAAAATTTAGGGTTTCGGGTACAAATTTAGTGTTTAGGGTCAACATTAGGGATTAGGGTTAGATTAGGGTTTGGTGACAAAATTAGGGTTATGGTTCAAATTTAGGGTTTAGGGTCCAAATTAAGGTTTTGGGTTAGAATTAGGGTTTTGGATCAAAATTAGGATTTGGGTCAAATTTTGGGTTTAGGATCAAAATTAGGGTTTAGGGTTTGAATTAGGGTTTTGAGTTAAAAATATGGTTTTGGGTAAAAAAAATAAGGTTAGAAATAGGGTTTTGGGTTTAAATTAGGGTTTCGGGTCAAAATTAGAGATTTGGTTTAAAATTAGGGTTTTGGGTGAAAATTTGGGTTTAGGAATAAAATTAGGGTTTAGGATTTGAATTAGGTTTTTGAGTTTAATATAGGGTTTAGGGTCAAAATTAGGGCTTTGGGGGTTAAAATTTGGATTTTGGGTTTTCGTGTCAAAATTAGGTTTTTGGGTCGAACTTTGGGTTTAGGGTCAAAATTAGGGTTTAGGGTTTGAAATTGGGTTTAGGGTTTGAATTTGGGTTTTTAGTTAAAAATAGGGTTAGAATTAGGGTTTTGGTTTAAAATTAGGGTTTCGGGTCAAAATTAGGGTTCTAGGTCAGATTTAGGGTTTAGGGTCAAAATTCGGGCTTTGGGGGTTAAAATTTGGGGTTTGGGCTTTGGTCAAAATTGGGTTTTAGGTCGTACTTTGGGTTTAGGGTCAAAATTAGGGTTTAGGGTTTGAAATTGGGTTTTGAGTTTTAAATATTGGGTCCAAATTGGGTCAAAAAAAGGGCATTGGGTAAAATTTTGGGTTTTGGGTCCAAATTGGGGTTTTGGGTCAAAAGTTGGGTTTTTGGTCAAAATTAGGGTTTAGGGTTTGAATTTGGGTTTTGAGTTAAAAATAGGGTTAGAATTAGGGTTTTGGTTTAAAATTAGGGTTTCGGGTCAAAATTAGGGTTCTAGGTCAGATTTAGGGTTTATGGTCAAAATTAGGGTTTAGGGTTTGAAATTGGGTTTTGAGTTTAAATTGGGGTTTTGGGTCAAAAATAGGGTTAGAATTAGGATTGTGGGTCAACATTAGGGCTTTGGGTTAAAATTAGGGTGTAGGTTTAAAATTCGGGTTTATGATCAAAATTAGGGTTTAGGGTTTGAATTAGGGTTTTGCGTTTAAAATAGGGGTTTGGGTCAAAATTAGGGCTTTGGGGTCAAAATTTGGGTTTTGGGTCAAAATTTGGGTTTTGGGTCAAAATTTTGGTTTAGGGTTTGAATTAGGGTTTTGAGTTAAAAATAGGGTTTTGGGTTAAAAAAAAAAAGGTTAGAATTAGGGTTTTGGGTTAAAATTAGGTTTGCGTCAAACTTTGGGTTTAGGGTCAAAATTATGGTTCAGGGTTTGAAATTTGGTTTTGAGTTTTAAAATTGGGTCAAAATAAGGGCTTTGGATAAAATTTTGGGTTTTGGGTCATAATTTGGGTTTAGGGGTTTGAATTAGGGTTTTGAGTTAAAAATAAGGTTAGAATTAGGGTTTATGTTTTGAAATAGGGTTCAGGGTTTGAAATAGGGTTTTGAGATAAAAATTGGGTTTCGATTTAAAATTAGGGTTTCGGGTCAAAATTAGGGTTCCTGGTCATATTTAGGGTCAAAATTAGGGTTTAGGGTATGAAATAATGTTGAGTTTATAATAGGGTTTGGGTAAAAAAAATAGGGTTAAAATTACGGTTTCGGGTCAAAATTAGGGCTTTGGGTTAAAATTAGGGTTTTGGGTCAAAATTATGGTTTTTGTTGTAGATTAGGGTTTTGGGTCAAAAATAAGGTTAGAATTAGGGTTTTGGGTCAAAATTTAGGGTTTGGGGTCAAATTTAGTGTTTAGGGTCAACATTAGGGATTAGGGTTAGATTAGGGTTTGGTGACAAAATTAGGGTTATGGTTCAAATTTAGGGTTTAGGGTCCAAATTAGGGGGTTTTGGGTTAAAATTAGGGTTTTGGATCAAAATTAGGTTTTGGGTCAAATTTTGGGTTTAGGATCAAAATTAGGGTTTAGGGTTTGAATTAGGGTTTTGAGTTAAAAATATGGTTTTGGGTAAAAAAAAAATAAGGTTAGAAATAGGGTTTTGGGTTAAAATTAGGGTTTGGGTCAAAATTAGAGATTTGGTTTAAAATTAGGGTTTTGGGTGAAAATTTGGGTTTAGGAATAAAATTAGGGTTTAGGATTTGAATTAGGTTTTGAGTTTAATATAGGGTTTAGGGTCAAAATTAGGGCTTTGGGGGTTAAAATTTGGATTTTGGGTTTTCGTGTCAAAATTAGGTTTTTGGGTCGAACTTTGGGTTTAGGGTCAAAATTAGGGTTTAGGGTTTGAAATTGGGTTTTGGGTTTGAATTTTTGTTTTAATTTAAATATATGGTTAGACTTGGGTTTTTGGGTTAAAATTAGGGTTTCGGGTCAAAATTAGGGTTCTAGGTCAGATTTAGGGTTTAGGGTCAAAATTAGGGCTGTGGGGGTTAAAATTTGGGTTTTGGGCTTTCGGGTCAAAATTAGGTTTTTGGGTCGAACTTTGGGTTTAGGGTTAAAATTAGGGTTTAGGGTTTGAAATTGGGTTTTGAGTTTTAAATATTGGGTCCAAATTGGGTCAAAGGGCATTGGGTAAAATTTTGGGTTTTGGGTCCAAATTGGGGTTTTGGGTCAAAAGTTGGGTTTTGGTCAAAATTTAGGGTTTAGGGTTTGAATTTGGGTTTTGAGTTAAAAATAGGGTTAGAATTAGGGTTTTTGTTTAAAATTAGGGTTTCTGGTCAAAATTAGGGTTCTAGGTCAGATTTAGGGTTTATGGTCAAAATTAGGGTTTAGGGTTTGAAATTGGGTTTTGAGTTTAAATTGGGGTTTTGGGTCAAAAATAGGGTTAGAATTAGGATTGTGGGTCAACATTAGGGCTTTGGGTTAAAATTAGGGTTTTTGGTTAAAATTCGGGTTTATGATCAAAATTAGGGTTTAGGGTTTGAATTAGGGTTTTGCGTTTAAAATAGGGGTTTGGGTCAAAATTAGGGCTTTGGGGTCAAAATTTGGGTTTTGGGTCAAAATTTGGGTTTTGGGTCAAAATTTTGGTTTAGGGTTTGAATTAGGGTTTTGAGTTAAAAATAGGGTTTTGGGTTAAAAAAAAAAAAGGTTAGAATTAGGGTTTTGGGTTAAAATTAGGTTTGGGTCAAACTTTGGGTTTAGGGTCAAAATTATGGTTCAGGGTTTGAAATTTGGTTTTGAGTTTTAAAATTGGGTCAAAATAAGGGCTTTGGATAAAATTTTGGGTTTTGGGTCATAATTTGGGTTTAGGGTTTGAATTAGGGTTTTGAGTTAAAAATAAGGTTAGAATTAGGGTTTATGTTTTGAAATAGGGTTCAGGGGTTTGAAATAGGGTTTTGAGATAAAAATTGGGTTTCGATTTAAAATTAGGGTTTGGTCAAAATTAGGGTTCTGGTCATATTTAGGGTCAAAATTAGGGTTTAGGGTATGAAATAATGTTGAGTTTATAATAGGGTTTGGGTAAAAAAAAATAGGGTTAAAATTACGGTTTCGGGTCAAAATTAGGGCTTTGGGTTAAAATTAGGGTTTTGGGTCAAAATTATGGTTTTTGTTGTAGATTAGGGTTTTGGGTCAAAAATAAGGTTAGAATTAGGGTTTTGGGTCAAAATTTAGGGTTTCGGGGTCAAATTTAGTGTTTAGGGTCAACATTAGGGATTAGGGTTAGATTAGGGTTTGGTGACAAAATTAGGGTTATGGTTCAAATTTAGGGTTTAGGGTCCAAATTAGGGTTTAGGGTTAAAATTAGGGTTTTGGATCAAAATTAGGTTTTTGGGTTTGGGTCAAATTTTGGGTTTAGGATCAAAATTAGGGTTTAGGGTTTGAATTAGGGTTTTGAGTTAAAAATATGGTTTTGGGTAAAAAAAAATAAGGTTAGAAATAGGGTTTTGGGTTTAAATTAGGGTTTCGGGTCAAAATTAGAGATTTGGTTTAAAATTAGGGTTTTGGGTGAAAATTTGGGTTTAGGAATAAAATTAGGGTTTAGGATTTGAATTAGGTTTTTGAGTTTAATATAGGGTTTAGGGTCAAAATTAGGGCTTTGGGGGTTAAAATTTGGATTTTGGGTTTTCGTGTCAAAATTAGGTTTTTGGGTCGAACTTTGGGTTTAGGGTCAAAATTAGGGTTTAGGGTTTGAAATTGGGTTTAGGGTTTGAATTTGGGTTTTTAGTTAAAAATAGGGTTAGAATTAGGGTTTTGGTTTAAAATTAGGGTTTCGGGTCAAAATTAGGGTTCTAGGTCAGATTTAGGGTTTAGGGTCAAAATTAGGGCTGTGGGGGTTAAAATTTGGGTTTTGGGCTTTCGGGTCAAAATTAGGTTTTTGGGTCGAACTTTGGGTTTAGGGTTAAAATTAGGGTTTAGGGTTTGAAATTGGGTTTTGAGTTTTAAATATTGGGTCCAAATTGGGTCAAAAAAAGGGCATTGGGTAAAATTTTGGGTTTTGGGTCCAAATTGGGGTTTTGGGTCAAAAGTTGGGTTTTTGGTCAAAATTAGGGTTTAGGGTTTGAATTTGGGTTTTGAGTTAAAAATAGGGTTAGAATTAGGGTTTTGGTTTAAAATTAGGGTTTCGGGTCAAAATTAGGGTTCTAGGTCAGATTTAGGGTTTATGGTCAAAATTAGGGTTTAGGGTTTGAAATTGGGTTTTGAGTTTAAATTGGGGTTTTGGGTCAAAAATAGGGTTAGAATTAGGATTGTGGGTCAACATTAGGGCTTTGGGTTAAAATTAGGGTTTTTGGTTAAAATTCGGGTTTATGATCAAAATTAGGGTTTAGGGTTTGAATTAGGGTTTTGCGTTTAAAATAGGGGTTTGGGTCAAAATTAGGGCTTTGGGGTCAAAATTTGGGTTTTGGGTCAAAATTTGGGTTTTGGGTCAAAATTTTGGTTTAGGGTTTGAATTAGGGTTTTGAGTTAAAAATAGGGTTTTGGGTTAAAAAAAAAAAGGTTAGAATTAGGGTTTTGGGTTAAAATTAGGTTTGCGTCAAACTTTGGGTTTAGGGTCAAAATTATGGTTCAGGGTTTGAAATTTGGTTTTGAGTTTTAAAATTGGGTCAAAATAAGGGCTTTGGATAAAATTTTGGGTTTTGGGTCATAATTTGGGTTTAGGGTTTGAATTAGGGTTTTGAGTTAAAAATAAGGTTAGAATTAGGGTTTATGTTTTGAAATAGGGTTTTGAGATAAAAATTGGGTTTCGATTTAAAATTAGGGTTTCGGGTCAAAATTAGGGTTCCTGGTCATATTTAGGGTCAAAATTAGGGTTTAGGGTATGAAATAATGTTGAGTTTATAATAGGGTTTGGGTAAAAAAAATAGGGTTAAAATTACGGTTTCGGGTCAAAATTAGGGCTTTGGGTTAAAATTAGGGTTTTGGGTCAAAATTATGGTTTTTGTTGTAGATTAGGGTTTTGGGTCAAAAATAAGGTTAGAATTAGGGTTTTGGGTCAAAATTTAGGGTTTCGGGGTCAAATTTAGTGTTTAGGGTCAACATTAGGGATTAGGGTTAGATTAGGGTTTGGTGACAAAATTAGGGTTATGGTTCAAATTTAGGGTTTAGGGTCCAAATTAGGGTTTTGGGTTAAAATTAGGGTTTTGGATCAAAATTAGGTTTTTGGGTCAAATTTTGGGTTTAGGATCAAAATTAGGGTTTAGGGTTTGAATTAGGGTTTTGAGTTAAAAATATGGTTTTGGGTAAAAAAAATAAGGTTAGAAATAGGGTTTTGGGTTAAAATTAGGGTTTGGGTCAAAATTAGAGATTTGGTTTAAAATTAGGGTTTTGGGTGAAAATTTGGGTTTAGGAATAAAATTAGGGTTTAGGATTTGAATTAGATTTTTGAGTTTAATATAGTGTTTAGGGTCAAAATTAGGGCTTTGGGGGTTAAAATTTGGATTTTGGGTTTTCGTGTCAAAATTAGGTTTTTGGGTCGAACTTTGGGTTTAGGGTCAAAATTAGGGTTTAGGGTTTGAAATTGGGTTTAGGGTTTGAATTTGGGTTTTTAGTTAAAAATAGGGTTAGAATTAGGGTTTTGGTTTAAAATTAGGGTTTCGGGTCAAAATTAGGGTTCTAGGTCAGATTTAGGGTTTAGGGTCAAAATTAGGGCTTTGGGGGTTAAAATTTGGGTTTTGGGCTTTCGGGTCAAAATTAGGTTTTTGGGTCGAACTTTGGGTTTAGGGTTAAAATTAGGGTTTAGGGTTTGAAATTGGGTTTTGAGTTTTAAATATTGGGTCCAAATTGGGTCAAAAAAAGGGCATTGGGTAAAATTTTGGGTTTTGGGTCCAAATTGGGGTTTTGGTCAAAATTAGGGTTTAGGGTTTGAATTTGGGTTTTGAGTTAAAAATAGGGTTAGAATTAGGGTTTTGGTTTAAAATTAGGGTTTCGGGTCAAAATTAGGGTTCTAGGTCAGATTTAGGGTTTATGGTCAAAATTAGGGTTTAGGGTTTGAAATTGGGTTTTGAGTTTAAATTGGGGTTTTGGGTGAAAAATAGGGTTAGAATTAGGATTTTGGGTCAACATTAGGGCTTTGGGTTAAAATTAGGGTTTTTGGTTAAAATTCGGGTTTATGATCAAAATTAGGGTTTAGGGTTTGAATTAGGGTTTTGCGTTTAAAATAGGGGTTTGGGTCAAAATTAGGGCTTTGGGGTCAAAATTTGGGTTTTGGGTCAAAATTTGGGTTTTGGGTCAAAATTTTGGTTTAGGGTTTGAATTAGGGTTTTGAGTTAAAAATAGGGTTTTGGGTATAAAAAAAAAAGGTTAGAATTAGCGTTTTGGGTTAAAATTAAGTTTGGGTCAAACTTTGGGTTTAGGGTCAAAATTATGGTTCAGGGTTTGAAATTTGGTTGAGTTTTAAATATTGGGTCAAAATAAGGGCTTTGGATAAAATGTTGGGTTTTGGGTCATAATTTGGGTTTAGGGTTTGAATTAGGGTTTTGAGTTAAAAATAAGGTTAGAATTAGGGTTTATGTTTTGAAATAGGGTTCAGGGTTTGAAATAGGGTCTTGAGATAAAAATTGGGTTTCGATTTAAAATTAGGGTTTCTGGTCAAAATTAGGGTTCCTGGTCATATTTAGGGTCAAAATTAGGGTTTAGGGTATGAAATAATGTTGAGTTTATAATAGGGTTTGGGTAAAAAAAAATAGGGTTAAAATTACGGTTTCGGGT